>JAPFSE010000145.1:0-18421 GCA_030777785.1 Beauveria caledonica | reverse complement strand
AATGAATGATATATATTTTGAGGACCCAACTCAGCAACTCTACATTCATTTGAAGCGTGGCTAAAATGGCTAGGCGAGCTCCAAGAACTGGCCCAATCTGTCGACCTGGAAGCTCACTGATTATGTTCAGCTTAGGTTTAGGTGAGTACATTACCAATGGTAAAGTACTCTGACTTCGGCCGAAAGAAAACATGGCCTACGGTCGAGCGTTAGTTCAGGGCTGCCTTGGGGGCTCATGTACAATGCCCGGTAGGTGCTTGCAAGCTTTGCCACGTTCCCAACATCAAGCAGTCGCTTTTGCGAGATACTGCTTCCAATATCGACCCAAAACTCAAAATCTAAATCATCGTGATGTCGTGTTCCGTTCAAGTCTTTCCTGTAGGTTGTAAATTTATTCGACATTCCAATCATGGCCCTTTTTTGAAGCAACGAGTGGAAAATATCCCGTTTTGTGTGTTCATGAAGCTGAAGTGGGAGATTTTCGAAATTCGTCCAATCCGTCAATAAAAGGACAAATGCAATACTTTTGTTTGATCAGGTGCTCGTCGCTGCTCAATATATTCTTCACCACTTGGTCAATGTCCTGTGATGTTGGTTGCGAGACGCCAGATGAAAAGTTGTCGCTGCCAAACAGGTCCCTTGATGTTTCGGGGTGGTGTTGTACTATCTGTAGGATAATGTCACGCCACATGGTGTCCTTGCACATGAGCTCGTGCATTACGGACAAGAAGAAGCGAGCCTGTATTAATGTCTTGTTTAGAAATTTTTATGCTTTAAAGTAATATATATACCTCATGTGAAAAACGGCTATATATAAATATCTAAAATTCTAGTCAACTTAAAATAACTAATCTAGAGAAAGTATTAGCTCTATAGGGTATTTAGGAGTTAAGTGTCATATAGATTCTAGGTGTCTCTTCTGGTTAGGGCTAGGAAGTCATCGTTTACTCTACACAGGTCTCTGTCTATAATCACGAGGTAAAATTAGAGCCTCATAGCGTCGAATATTAGTTGGTTACTCGAGACCCCATGTTCGAAAGTAAATGTAGAATTGTACTATAAACATAGTCATCTACTTAGATTAGAGTACTATCTATCATATACCCTCTTTGCGTCTGCCTAATGCCCTCGATACAAGAATGTAAAATGAGCTTCGGCCACAACGCATCTACAGCTTGCTATACCGTCCATGCCCAGGCTTACCACCCGGTTTAGTCCAAGGCTTGTGCGAAGTACCGCTGCCGCTGCTCTGGCTGCTTGTCGGACGGCTTGTCTTGGGCTTCGTCTTCTTTTTGCCAAACTTCTTCCGTATCCAGTCCTTTGCTTTCTGGGCCTTGCTTCTGTTGTCTGCGGCTGCCGAGCTCCCAGCATCGCCCGTGTCTTCCGGTGGCTCACTTGCTTCCGACCCCTTGTTCGGCTTTGGCCGGTTCTTCTCCCGTAACCGACGCGAGCTGTCGGATGTTGTGGCCTCACCATCCTGGCCGTCGTCTTCAGGGGGGCCCTCGGCGCCGCCCGTCGCGCCCTCGTTGCCCGCCGCAGCGGGACGAGGCTTGCCCTGGGACTTGATCTTGCGCTGGCGCTGCTTCCGCGCCTTCTTGCTCCTCGCCTTGTCCTCGGCCGCGCTGGTAGAGGCTTCCCTCGGGGGGTTCTCTTGTATAGTATCCAAGACTTCGCCAAACTTCTGTACCAGATCAAGCGGTTTCTTGTATGTGGACCAAGGCTTCGCCTTCCAGGCCGGGTGTGACGGTGGAAACACGGCCAATTCCGGCCGTATCGTGCTTCCGCGCTTGCTTCTCTTCTTGAAAGCAGAATTGTCTTGGAATTCAGCTGATTGCGGGTTTTCCAATACGGCGTCTGTCGCCTCGGTGGATGAAATGATGTCTGAATAGGGGATCCCAACCATCGCAACGTGTTCAGCACCACTCGAGCCCTTCATGATGCGCATCGATCTGTTCATGTCTATGAATCGGGGTGAAGTCTGAATCTTGTAGATGTAGGCCTTCTTTTCTTTGTTGTTGGGGTGTAGTTTGATATTCCTGGCGTAGGCGGCGGCCACGGAGAGTTCTTCAGTCGTGGAAACATAGGCTGTGTTTTCGAGGTTGCCCATGATATGGTTGAACAGGTTGTATCTTGAAGTCGTGTCCGGGCCCGGCCGCGCGAAGAACCCTCCTGCCTGTCTGATCTCATCTGGGCTCCTAGAATCTGCGCGAAGGACGACTTGTACGTCCTTCTTGCCAAAATCGAGCTCGTCAGGCCTATGAGCACTGCCCCAGTTGTCAGGTGTATCAACGCGCCTGAGTAGGCTCCTGATGTCGTCAAATGGTCGGCCATCGCTCAAGGCGAGGAACGACAAGATGGCCAGAAACAGCCAAAGCAACTTCATGATGATCTGACCCAATAGAGATTCGAGAAAAAGAGTGTGTGGTCCTGATTACCAGTAGAATATCTGACGGGGATGTACAGCAACGTCCCTCAGGCCGCCTATATACATGCGTCATGTGCGCCATCAGGGCAATCTTAGAATGATACAGTATACCCATCACGGCTCTTTGACATCATCAATATGGCTGCATGACTCAGGCCAGATACTTGTTTGCCTCGTGTTTGTGTATGTGGTTTACAAAGTAATACCAAATTCACTTTGGCACATGGTTCGATACGGGTTTTCCGCAATTTGTTGAATTGATAGGCCAACATTTATATCCCAGGGATGCTTTTTATTTCGCTCGTGTTTGTCAAGAAAAAGTTGGCTGTGGTAGAAGTTGGTGGGATTCGCCCACCTGCCCATGTAATGGTTTAACAACGGCATATGAGAAATCATGCCTTGGTCTTAACAACGGCATATCAGGAGTCATACCTTGGTCTTAACAACAGCATATCAGGAGTCATGAGCAAGGTATGATTCCTCATATGCCGTTGTTAAATAAGGTCTCATATGCCGTTGTTAAACAAGGTTTTGTAGAAACTTAAAATTTGAGGTTATTTGGCCCATGGTTTTCTGGGCGAGGCTTATTAGAGCCTCTAATAAGGTCATGATATGTTGCTAGCCGTCCAGTCTGCCGACCTGCTTATCCCTTTGAGTGCCGAGTGCCGAGTGGCTCCAAAGAGATCACGGACAAAAATGACAGCCAATGAATGGCAATGCCACAGAAAATGTAGTCCTTGCTTGTGGGTCAAGAAACCTGCCGGAGTCGCTCCGCTCCAGGCGGCCCGTTGCGGCCTGCCAAGTGGCTGCGCCACAAATTATACAAATTGTCAAGAACACGTCTATAACCTAACTAGGCCCTACGGATATTAGTCTATAGATCAGGCACCCTCGTGAGAAGCTACTTTGCTCGCAGGGGTGCTACCAGGGTGTCAGTGAGAATAGCAAAAATGGCGCGTTCGAGTCATGCACATTGTGCACCTCAGTTGCCAGTACACCTTGTCACCTTGACAGCATTGCACTTCTGATCACGACATTATGATTCTGCTAGAAATATGACCTTGTTGACGCTGTGTCTGGCAGACATAGATATAAACCCAACGCAGATGCCTCTGAATTCGACAAGATAACAAACCACCTTGTTCAATTCCGGCTATCATCTTCACTTTCTACACTTTCCTCTCTATTTCGCAGTCATCATCAATCGTCCCAATCACGCCTAGCATGGCTGTCAGACTCATACTTGCGGCATTGGTCGCCGGTGTCTACTGTACCCCCGGGCTTGCTCCTAGAATTCCGTTTGGAGAAGCAGACATGGCCCAGCTGGCGCGAGACACGCCCGCAGCCAAGTACAACACCCGCCGTATCTTGAGCGTCATTGAGCATCGCAACGCTCCTTACATGGAGGTGCCAATGTCCGAGGTGAAAGGCCTGGGCGATGCTTTCGAAAAGGACTGGAAGGAGATCGCCATGACTCATTTGGGCGACTACAATCGGGCCTATATTTTACGCTCGCAAATGGTCCCCGGCTCTGCCAAGTTCAAAGTCCACATCAATCCGAACATCGAGAAAGAAATCGTTAGTGGACATGGGCCTACGACGTATACCGTGACCAGTTCCACAGCTAAAATCGACACTGCTCGAGAAGGATGGAATACAGACACCAACTCGGAAGTTGGTGGCTCGGTTACTGCTGATGTCCATTTCAATGGTTTATTTGTTTCGGGCGGTGTTTCGGCTACTGTCACTGGTAACCACCGATGGGGTGAAGGGAGGAATGGGGAAAAAAGCAAGCAGACTGAGTTTCGAAGTGACGAGGAAATGCGTCAAGAGTGTCCGCCTCGTCACTTTTGCTCCGTCCAGACCTGGACTTATACGGTGGAAGTATCTGGGCAATGGCAGGCGGTGCCTGTTTTCCAGGTTGAAAATTCGCCGGTTCCCAACTTTGCCAATCTCGGACTCCCAAAGGCCGACTACTGCCTTGCCGCTTGCAACCCTTTCTATGAGGATTGTAAGGATATGTGGAAACTCGCAGGATACTTTTACGAGCTCGGCGAAGTCCCAGACACTCCCAGATATGATTACGACACCCTGCACAAGCATTATGAAGACGATCCTGAGGGGACCATACAGACCCTGTTCCCGATAGCTGCCGAAAAGCAAGGAGACACCTACATGCCTGCAGAAGGCATCGTCTATGGAGAAAAACTACCGCACGTTGAGCGCAAGTTGTCCTATACCTTGCGCAAGGCAAATGGAGAGCCATACAGGACTGTGGTCGTCGTGAGCGAGCCACTCGAAAGCCCAGAGGATTCCGAAGAATCGGACGATGGCAAGGTAGCGCCTCCGAGAGCCCTCGAATGGGTGGTTGGTAAAAACGGGGTTGGCATGTGCAAACTGGAGGAGGGATGGTGGTGCAGCAAGGAGGGCCGCTTCTACAACCCTGAGAATGGTTGGTTCACGGCGGATCCCAAGGACTGGGACCAGCCCGAGGATCTCGACAAGAACTGTTCCCTAATCAGAGCGCCTCCGCCTCCTGAACAAGACATTCCCGAATCGGACTGGAAAAAGCTCCCAGAAGACTCAACCGAGCCCGAGATTGCCCACCATGTGGAAATGGAATGGGCACCACCAGCAAGCCGCCGCAATGTGCCTGTGGTTCCTGATTTGAAGGCTGGGGAAAGGAAGAGGTCATTGAGCCAAACCAACAGTACTCAAGTCGAGAAGGTCGAGGTTGTTGTCCTCCAAGACGAGCTTTCGGAACTCGTTGCAGATCTTGAAAATGGCACGATTTAATAAGGATTGTGGAGTGGTGGCAGGTGTGAGGCTAGTGAGTGTGAGGCTGGTGTGGCTGTTGCAGCCACCAAGCTGCGTGGCCTCTCATTGGCCCCAATTGAGAAAGAACCCACTTTTAGCTAATACAGTCAAGTGCAGGCTTTTGCCTGCACTTTATCACCAACCAAGACTCAGATCGTGATATGTATGTTTCGATTGATTGATTGATTGATTAATCTGTAATGCCGTAACGTCCCTAATGAGGGCAAAAGCCGCCCACCAGGGCGGCGGAGCCCGATGATCTAGGTACCGGAAATGAAAAACTCTAAATCGAAGTGGGCAAGTGGGGGAGTGGGTTATTACGGGGCTTTCACGGGCTTGTCGTGATGTCAGAATAGTGGCCTCTCAGGGGCTTTCAGACAGGGTTTGGAGAAATTTTCTGACGGTGTGCTATAATCGCAGATCATAAAGTTATAAAGGAAATAAAGTCATAAAGGGGATGTTAGTCATAAACGGGGCCGAATTTCCTCGGAAAAGGAGGTCTTCCGCACAAGTGTCGCACAAACACTACACAGCTAAAGTATTATATCTATTCTAGCATGTCCGTTATTACTTATACTTAACTAGTAATAAGCACGTGCCGAGTATAGGTGTACATAAGCCACCTATAGTTCTAGCTAGTAAGAGGAAATAATAATCTATATACTACTTCTATTTATATATATACTAGTAATAGTGTCTATAGCTAAGTGATCCTATTAACTACTAAATATAGTCTTAAATAGAGAACTTATTATAATTAATAAGTCACTAGTTGGTTCTGTCTATAGAGACGATAGAACTGGATGGCCCTAAGGCCTAACAGTTATGGTTAGGGATATCTAGCCGCCTATCGAGTCGCGTCAGTGAGAGTCCGAGATTCGCAAGTAGCAACGTGTCCTTTGAAATAAAGAGCTTAATTGTCTATGTTAGGCTAGAGCGCTGAAGTATTAGTACTAAATTGAAAGTCGATTATATGTTAAGTATATATAGATAAGTCTCATTGTACTTATATGGCTATCTATGATCTTATAGGTAGTGGAATTAAAGGTAGCTATAGCCATTTATACTATTAACTAAGCTCGCTCGATATATAAATAGATGCTAAAACATATATTTTAAGACTTTTATTTACACACACACACACACACATCCACAGTGATCTAGTCACGTGATCTAGCATCCTAGTTGGGCGACGTGTAGGCGCGCGCCCGCTTGCGTACATTCTGGTTCGTAAGAACAATTGGCCATAACGTGGGCTCAATCATCGCGGCCATTTACTTTTATTCTGCAAAATTCTTAGCGGACTCGCCTACCTAGCCTACTCGCCCGTGAACTACGTTAGCCTTTCTAAATACCTAACTGGCATCCAAGGGGAATAAATTCGTCGCCCCCTTTTCCGGTTCCCAGGATAATGTTTTCCACTACGTCTCAAGACAAATGCTTATGCGCACTCAGAAATGAAATTACTTTAGTCAGGCTATATTTCACGGAACAGTCCCAATAGCATTTCTCGACGTGCCGACTCAATCATTTTGTCCACACGGCATAGTCGAAATTGCCGGATTGATGTGATTAACATGATCATTTATCATAATCAGAACTCGGCCTTCTGCGGAAGATACTTCTTTAATTACGCTAATAAGATCAGAAAGGATAAACGTTACTACTTATAACAGATGGAGGGGCCATTAGCTAGTGGTGATTTAACTAACATAGTTAGTTAAATAGATAAATTAGCTTTTAGGCTACTAGTTAAATTATAAGGCCTTAGCTAGTTCTTAGGCTAAAGTATTCTACCTAGTTAAAAAGTTACTATACTAGGTATTTTAGTAAATACTACTAATATATGTAATAGAGAACTATTTAGGCATACTATAATAAATACTTTTCCTATAGTAGTTACTATACTTACTAACTAATAACACGCTTAACGATACTATAGTATTAGAATATAAAAATGAAAAAGTAGTTAATTTTATTAAAATAGTAAAAGCTTAATAGAGAGACTAGGTGTATCAGAAATACGCAGGGAGCGGGGGAAAAGAATCTAACGAACTACGAAAATGACGACGACGACTACGTTGAGGAGGAAGGCGAAGGGCCAGCCAGGAGTGGCACGGCTTCCCAGGTTTTAGAATTCTATCCTTATAAGCAACGGCAGCTAATTGCGTCCGTCGGGAACATCGCTTGTAAGGCTCTCGGCCTATACCGGAACAAGCAGAGGGCGGGACTTGGTAGTATGTCGTCTCGTATATGCATTGAAAATACTATCTTCTGCTCTTGCCAGTGGTGGCTCAGGCACGGGCCGCACGGACTGCCATTGGGTGCCTGTGATCGTGAAGGCGCACTAGAAGAGCAGACAAGCACGAAGCGCAGACAGATTTCGGCCACGTAAGGCTGGGCCCTTCTACAGCGATGCATTATTCCCCCCAAGAAGTGACAAAAAGTGGCTGGTTACTCGCCTTGCACCGATGGCTGCACTTTGCGAGTTTCGCAAGGCGGCGTGGTTCACCTTTCCTTTCTACTCCTTCCCCTTTTATCTTCTAATTTTCGTTTAGTTCTCCTCGCTTAGCGTCTGCTGCTTTTGCTTCTTTATCTTTTGTATTTTCTTTCTTTGTAAGCAGCAGGCTGTATTGGCCGTGCTGAACCACCCCACTAGCCTGCCATTACAAACGGGGTGAGGGACTGTTCAATGAAACAAGTTCTCGTATTGATAAAAAGAGCCTAGTTAAAGTTACTTGCTTCGTATTACTTGAACTGGAAGGTACAGCTTTGACCATCGGTTGTGTCGGCACCGGGCTCGTAAGGCACTTAAGGCATACGTTAACACCTTCTCTTTCCGGTCGTCTAGATGACATAAGGTGGTAGTAATTCTATCGATTACTGATGCACACATGGACTATCTGCAACGAAATAATGGGTCACGGGATCACGGGCTAATCTAAATTGTTTGTATAGATAAATGAATGAATGAATATAAAGCAGATATAAATCCGTTGGTGCCACGCTCAGGTTGACCAGAATGCAAGGGCTCTACAGTCAGTAGTGAAGACTACACACGGCTGCTTTTACTTGGTTAATATAATTACTTAACTACCTTTGTTAACATGATCTATTCTCTACTTCTTAGCTCCGTTCTTTGGGCCGGAGCTCTGGCGGCGCCGGCCGGCGGCGGCGAGGCCCAACCCGCTAGCCCTGCCGTTAATGGCAATTCGTCTGTCCCGGTTCTGATAGGCATGAAACAAAAGAACATTGAGAACATGATGGATTACGTGTTGGAGGTGTAAGTGATCTTTTGATGAGCCCCGCGCATTGTCTCTCAGTCTAACACTGAGCAGCTCGGATCCGACTTCTGCCAAGTACGGCCAACATTACACTCGGGAGCAGGTTAACGCACTCTTTGCTCCGGATGACCAGGCCATTGATTCCGTGAAGGACTGGCTGGTCAAGTCTGGCATTGCTGCCGACTCGATCAACTTGTCCCGGAACAAGGCATGGGTGCGCTTCGAAAGCACGGTCAGCGTGCTCGAGTCTCTTCTGCAGGTCAACCTTACCGCGCCGAAGAACGCTAAACGCGACACGAGTGCGGCCGAGCCCAAGCTGCCTCCGCAAATTTCGTCGGTAGTCGAGTTTGTGCTCCCCTCTCTGAACACCTCGAGCCATGCGGCGACCACTGGGCCTAAAGCGAGAGGGCGTGGCCATCCGATATCCAGGCCATTTCGAGGCTTTGTTGATCCTGGTAATTATTGCGTCTCTGAAGGAATGCTATGCACTCATTCTAACATTGCTTTTACCCAAAGTTTCACTGGACAAGTGCGACCAGGTGATTACACCTGCATGCATTCGAGCTATGTACAAGATTCCCTCAGCGAGCAGCACCATAGCTCAGAATAATGCGCTGGGCATCTTCGAGACCGAGGGTGACTACTTTAACCAGGCGGATCTGAACGAGTTCATCTCCATCGCAGCGCAGAATATTACGGGCGGCCCAAAGCCACTCAAGTATCTGATTAACGGCGCACAGCTCGACGAATCGCGCGACGCAGCGGGCGGGGAATCCAACCTCGACTTCCAAATGGCCGTTCCCATCGTATACCCACAACAGACGGCGCTATATCAGATCCAGTACCCCAAGTACGGATTGGCAGACTTCAACTACATCTTTGCGCAGTTCCAAGACGCACTCTCCGGGTCCTTCTGCGCCGACAACGGTGACCAAGGCACCGGCATCGATTGCAACCAGTACCCCGTCCCTAATGTGCTGTCTGTATCATGGGGTGATATCGAGCCCGTTGATCCGCCCCCGCAGGTTATTGACCTTTACAAGGTATGTTTGTTCGTAGAGCCCGTTCTCACGATGAAATCACATCACAGATGGCTAACAAAAGTCTAAGCGCATGTGCAACGAATGGGGCAAGCTTGCACTGCAAGGAACCACAGTTGTCTTCGCGTCCGGAGACACCGGAGTGGACGGCAATGGCAACTACGAATGCAGCGTCAGCCCGAACTTCCTCCCAGACGGCTCAAGTAGCTGCCCGTACATCACCTCGGTCGGGTCTACCGTGCTGCCTGCTGGGGCGGCAGTCGACGGCGCTGAGATTGCAACAACGAGGTTCGGGTCTGGCGGTGGTTTCAGCAACATCTTTTCCACGCCCCCATGGCAGAAGAATGCCGTCTCGACGTGAGTACTGGAAAACGCCGTCAACTCTCAAGCCATATGTCTAACCGTTCGGCCGGGCTAGATACCTGACGCAACATAACCCCAACATTCCGGCGGCCTTTTTCAACAGATCGGGCCGTGCTTATCCAGACATTGCCGCGGTCGGCGACAACGGCTTCATAGTTGATGGAGGCGCGCAGTCACTGGCTGGAGGCACCTCCATGGCGGCGCCCATCGTTGCCAGCATCTTCAACCGCATCAACGAGGACCGCCTCCTAGCGGGGAAGAGCACGCTGGGCTTTGTGAACCCGGCTCTGTACAAGGCGTATGACGAGCACAAGACGCTTTTCAACGACATCACCGTCGGATCGTCGTTTGGAGATTGTCACGCTCAAGGTTTCCAGGCGGCGCCCGGGTGGGATCCTGTTACGGGCCTGGGTACGCCCATCTATCCTAAGCTGCGCGACTACCTCGTGAATGTCGGCAAATAGAGGCGGTCGTGTGTCAGCCTTGGCGGTTTTCGCGGGTTGGGATTTAGAACAAGGTCTCGTATTTCGCTCTGGACGTCTGATGGGTAAATTATGCTCTGGCAATCACCATCACACAGAGTTTAAACGTCTTGAGGCTGGCATATGATAGTGACTGTTATGAGAGAAAATGAGACAAATAACCTCAATGGTTTCCTGACATGGCTTGGTTCATTCCACAGGTGCCGGCTCGCCCTCAGAAACAGACTGAAAAGCAAGTAATAATGTAACCGGAGCACACATCCGACGGGCAACATAGAGCAAGTCATGGGGGATACAGGATGATTCATAATTAGTCGAAGGGGGATCACTCGCTAGCTCTGCACTCTACGTAATGGGCTGTGACGGGCATTATAATTTTAAACGTAGTTGAGGCAAAGCGACCAGGAAATTCTCCCAAACAAGCCGAAAAGGACGCGTTAGAATCAGCCCTCAGGGCTATCGACGAATACAAAATGACAGGAATTTATGCCATGACTATATAGGGGACCAAATTTCGCCTCTAGATGGTGGCAGCAGAGAGGCGCAAACTTAAGCCTGTCGACGAGGGTGAGGACCAGCTGGGTCATAGGGCGATATATTAACGCGGCCTCGGATCAAGCATGCTGTTTTGTGGACGCTGTCAACCTCATGAAGGACGAGCCAGCACTGCGGAGGGCACCGATCCTTCCAAGTCAGACGCATTTGTTGAACCAGGTTCCTTCACAGTTCATTTACGGCAGCACTCAGATTCAAACTGATCAAGCTGGTGTTGGCCCAGCGTATCCTCAAACTGGTGCTGACTTGACATATACTCAAGTTGGCGCTGACACGACATTTATACCTCAAGTCGGAGATGCCTCGGGATCCGCAGGTCAAACAGGATCATTACTAAACACAAGCCCGGCTAGGCGACGAGAAAAAACTGTCAAGCTGACAAGAGTCAGGCATCTAACGACTCGTGACGAACTCTTGTTTAAAAGAGGGAATGGCCAATAGTCAACACTCAAAAGCGAATGGAACTGGGACAGAGAGCGGAACATGTACAAGTGGAACAGGTCGAAAGAGACTACTTACTACACAGAGAGCCTTAAGAGATGAAGACGCTAGTATCTTGCGTGTGTGGTTTAGTCATTCATAGAAATACAAATATTATAATTGGTTTCGAGCAACTTGATGGCAGTAGTAGTAATGGTTGCGCGCGTCTGGTTTGAACTTCTGGCGGATAATGTCTCAGTGTGAGACAGTTTGAGACAAGAGAAATGAAAAATATCGTTATATGCAATATAGCCAGGTAGCCTCTCGCTAAACCTGTTGATGCAAAATGTGGGGCGATGAACTTGACGGTTCTCAGCTTTCCCTTCTCTGAGCCAAGGAGGCCGCAAAGAGGCCTCGCCTTGTCATGGTAACAATGACATTATCAATTGGCTTCAACTGATGCGTTTCATTAATCTCCCTATAAGATGTGGGCTGTGTCGTTTTGCCTTGGAAGATGGCGAGCACATAGTCGTCAGTATGTACTCAATCATCAACGTCAAGTGTCAAGTCTCTCACAGACATAGTTCACAAAAACGGCCAGGTTTCAAAAAAGTACAAGTTCGTCTCCACGGAGATTATTGACGACGAGTCCGAGATCTGGTATAAGCCTTGCAAATACGATCGCAATGAGCTTGATCCGGCGGACGCAGTCCATCGCAGTTGTTTTAATGAAGCTGCACTAGACACGCTAAACCTTCATGCACTGATTCGCAACCCCGTCACCACCTACTCATGTGAACCTCCGACGGAGGAGGAACGCAGACGGGCTTACTGGTATTGAGCATGGTTCGCCACAACTCTTTCTGCGCTGTTTCGGTGCTGCCCCATTTCGTCGGCCCCGAGCTGTTGTACATGATTGCTGCGCCTAACTGGGTCTTCAGCATCGTTCTAGTCGCGCAGTGCAGTGTCTTCTCCAGCTTTCTCTTTTTTCAAGCCGGCCCCTAATACCATGCTTTGCAGGACGCCTAGTCTCCTGCCGACCGCCTACGCTTGGCTGCAGCCTATCCCAAAGATGCTTGCATTGAAATGACTTCGACTCGCTGGTTTCGTTTTCTGAAACCCCACGATAGAGGCTTTCGTTTCTGCAACACGTACTGTTCTATGCGCATGTATGAACGCGATAATCTACAAAGCGATGGCAACGATGACGACGACAACCATTCCACCACGTCTTAAGCCCTTCCTACCCTCCCCACCACCACAGCCACAGCCGAAACCAACCGCAAGCGCAGAGCGCCTCGAAGCTCTGACTCGTATGTGCCTTCGCTGCCATAGTTATCCACCATATCGGCAGCTCGCTTCTTATATGGCTCTATGCAGCTCTATGCAGCTCTACATGGCTCTACATAGCTTAGTCTACCCCGCCCCCATACCCGCCTGTCCTCCTGCGACTTGTACTCCGCAACCCACCGCCGCCCCATCGCTGCCGCCATCTCTCGCAGCGCAACCCGCGATCCCCACGCCCCACGCCCACTGTCCCCTGCAACCATCATACGACTCATCGCGTACGCATCCACCCACTGCCCCAATCCCTTCGTAAACACTCCCTTCCGGTGCACCCAAACCCCCTCCATCACTACCCGCTCCACCCGGATCGCGCTGCTCTCCGCCCAATCTTCCGCCACCCCCGTCTCCATCCTGCTTCGTCAACCTATTCCAATTCCTCTCCACGACGGCCTCCCGTAGACACGGCCTCTCCGCCCGCCGCGAGTTACGCACCCGCGCCTCCTCCTCCCCTCAACCCCACCAGCGGCCCGATCGATCGGAACCCCATCACCCGCCCGTCCCCTCGTACCGCCGCCCAAGTCTCCTTGTATGCCGCCGCCTCCAGCTTTTCCCAGTCCTCCGTAGTCATCCCCCGCCGAGCCTCCTGCGGAAGCTGGCCCAGCGCTCCGGTACCTCCTCCAACATCCCAACTGCCCCGCTTGTTAGCCGCCCGCGTCCACGTTGTCTCTCACTCCTCCCTCAACAACGCGCCCCGCCATACCTTGTTCATCTGCATCCCCGCAACCCACTTCCATCGTCCAATCTGGAACACCCGCAGCCCAACCGTCCCGCACCACCCTGCATCCAGATCACCCCGTCGTTGTCCTTCATCCCGTTGTTCGATCGGTTCACGCGCAGGCCGTCACGCAGCCATCCCCGCAGTGTTTCTACCACAAGTTAGCCATCCGTCACTCGTTTCGCCCCGTCTCGCACCCTTCTCATACTCTATCTATAGAATTTCTTTATTACTAATAACAATTTCTGGTTACAAAATAAGCATATTCTAGGTGGCGCAGATAAGGCTCTAAGTCATTAAACAAGAAGCGGACGTGGTAAGGTAGTAACATCTTCCTACTATAGGTAGTATTTTTCTAAATATATATTTAAGCATACCACGGGCGTTAAAGATTATACACTATCTAGAGAGGTGCGATCTTTATGTCCTATATTTATACTACTACTTTATACGAGGCCGCCTAGCCCTACAGCACCTAAGCGAAGCGACAGGTGCGGGCACGTGTATGTGACTTGTAGTGTCTGCGTAATAAGATAGCTGTTTTACTCACTGGCTGGGCAACTAAGCCTCTTCATATGCAGCCCCTCGCGCTTTGCTCGCCTCTTCCTCGTAGGTATTTTAAACGCCCTTAAGCTTTTGCTACGCGGGGTACTACGACGTCAGCAGCTAAATATACATACAGATATAATTTGACACTGCGGCAAGCAACAGTGGCCATAGGATCTGTCTTACATTCTTATTCTTCCAAGTGTGGAGGAGTTGTAGCTTGTCTCTCCTCATGCCACCTCCCTTGCTCTCTTGCTCATTAGTCAGGCACCAATATTTTAACATAGTACCTAATTGCAATCGGTATGCCTTTTCCCTATCCATAAAATCCCGCGACCTTATCAAAGCCACAAAAACGCTTACGTCTCCTGCCGCCCAGAACCCTCATCTGCGCGGTCTCCCCGTCCTTCTCCGTCGGCGGCGTTACCGTCTCCCCAACTAGATAGCGCGGCCACAAGGCGCACTAAAAGGTCTTTTCGCGGCTCAATACTCATCCTTATGCGGTGGATAACTAGCCGCGTCCGTCGCTGTGGGACTATACGCGGGTCATCTAGCTCATCAAGGAGCGCCGTCGGAATATCCACGTCAAACAGAATTATATCCTAAGGGGATGCTAGGTTCGTAATAAATAGACATACCTAGCTACTATTAGCCTAATACTTAGCACTATAGTGGAGATACTTACTTAGTATATAGTGTTATGGTGTGTATGCTTATGGTAGTATTGGCGCTATACAATAGAGAGTAGTATAAATAGCACATATAGATCCTCTGACCAATCCCTCAGTGTTATCCGCTTTAGTCTTATAAAGAAGTCATTATCACGTTATCCTAGACGTAGTCTACGCCTATTTCCTTCACGTCGTGCTAAGTTGATTAGCAGTAGTCTATGTATCCTACCCACAGTAGGTCACAGAACGCCGGATGCTGTTCCACCGGCTGAAACAAAACGTACGGCGCACCAGGAATAGTACGCTTCCCAATACGTAAGGGCGGTCGTGCTCTACGTCCCATAGTCCCATTTAGCTATGATGCACAACGTTCCCCTACGCGTATTGGGCCAAGCTTACCTAAACCACGCGTAGAGATTATCATTGCAGAGTATATTTACCATGCAGCCCTCTCTCACGAACGGGGAAGCGCGGCAGTTCTATAGTGTGAGCGCCTGCCTTACCCATCGAGCATCAGGGCCCATGGCAGCCGAGCTGTCCTCAACAGGGGTGGCCACATAGCCTTACAGCTGGCTCATGTGAATATCACCAAAATAGCAGCCAAAGAGGCGTAGATCTTCGGGTAACCAAAGGACTAGGCGTAAAATAGATTCGCGGCGCGACCAGAAACACACGTTTAGTAAATTGAAATAGACATCCATAGCGATGCAGATGGCTTCGTTTGCAGGTGCCAGAGGGAAATTGTGAGCACTAAGAAGAAGAGGAAGTAGGTAGCAGGCAGTAGTGCTATTTGCCCCAGTTAATTAGATAAGGTGGGGTCACATAAGATTTAAGGAGAACTATAAAAAGCTTCTAGTATTATATATTATATATAAGGTTATCTAGTTAGTTATAATTAGGCCCTTATAGAAACTATTAAGATATAGTACTAATAATATAAATTACTAATAGTATTCAAGTACCACTAAAAAATTAGACGAGTGAATTAGTAGCGAAAATCATGGCACCTTTCGAATCAGCTAAAGCCCTATCCATTGACAAGGTCAATAACCATGTCAATGAATAGATCCGCAGCCACAATAGGTTACTTAGAATTAACTGTCTTATCCTCTGCGGATACCATGCCAGCCTCCTCATAATCTTTCTCTAGCTAGACCAGATCTTCACGAGCTTCAATGAACTCGGCCTCCTACAAGCCCTCGGCGGTGTACGAGTGCACGTGCTCACGCTTGGCAAACATAAGGTCGAATTCATCCCTTAAACGGCTCCATACTGGGGCTATAGCCATTGTATTAGACAGAAAGCACCTATTGCTTATTAGCATCAATTAGATGAGAATGATTTTATCGTAGCTCCTACAGCGCACGGTTTG
The DNA here is from genome assembly GCA_030777785.1 of Beauveria caledonica. Taxonomy (NCBI): domain Eukaryota; kingdom Fungi; phylum Ascomycota; class Sordariomycetes; order Hypocreales; family Cordycipitaceae; genus Beauveria; species Beauveria caledonica. Next base: position 2,384 of record JAPFSE010000145.1, on the reverse strand, counting down.
CCTTAACCAGATCTCCCTACGGCAAGAAGGACGGAGCCTAGCTATGAAGGCCAATCTTAAAACCTATGGTGCACCAGTCGACAAAGTTAAGTGCCCTTTTAGCCTATATGCCAGCAATAGCGGCGTTGGCTTCCCTAGCGGTGACAGCACCGCGATACAGTAGGCAGGCAGCCATATACTTTCCATTACGGGGGTCGCATTTAATCATCTGGTTGCCTGGATTAAAGCATTCCATAGTTACCTCGGATACCGGCATATACTCATTTTGTGCTTTGTTAGGCGGAACTAAAGGAGCGTAGGATGCGAGAGGGAAGTGTAGGCGAGGATGAAGAACTAGATTGCTCGTAAGCTCCGTCAGATGCACATTAAGGCTACCTTGGAACCGGATAGAGGCGGTTATGGATGAAATAACTGTAATAAAAGTCAGATTAGTAAGCTTTTGATGCTGCTCTATGGCCAAGCTTGATGCTTCCTCACCTTGAGCAATCACGCCGTTCAAGTTCCTAAAGTTGGGGCGTGAAATTCCCAAGTTATGATGGCAAATATCATAAATGGCCTCATTATCCATAATGAATAAGCAGTCAGAACGCTCAAGGTTGGCGTACGTTATAAGAACAGAATTATAAGGCTCGGTTATAGAATGACCAATCTTAGGGGAAGCGTAGACGGGGAACTAAATCTTACTCTTCTTGCCATAATCGACGGACAGATGCTCCATAAGTAGAGCGCCAAGCGCCAAGCCAGTACCACCGCCTAAAGAGTGAAATAGAAGAAACCCATCAACGTTTTCACATTCATCAGCTGCGCTTCTAATTTAATCGAGAACTCACTCAGCGAGTTCGGCGCCGGGTGCAGAGCGACCGCGGGCATAGTTCTTAGAGGCACTTTCTTTGCCCACAATTAGATGGGCTACGCCATAGAGCTTTCTGTGGTTGCCTACGTGGAGCTCTTCCACAGTGTCAGGCTCCAAGTCGCAAAAGATTACGCGAGGGACATAATTGCCACTACCTATTCCATAGTTAATAGGAGGCTCAGAAATAGCACGAAAAATTAATTGACGGTACCAGATTCGTGGAAAAAGCGGGAGACACAATCCTTTTATACTAAAGATTGATCGGGATCAGGCTTCCCATTAGGCTACGTGGTTATTATCATCGGCATTGCCGCACCCTTTTACATACGTACACAACACATCAGTGCCACTTACGTAGATACCGTGCTCATAGCAGTACAGCTATAATATGTTAGGAGCAATCTAAAACAGGGTTATCGGTGATACTCACCTCCCAGCAGTCATTCCCAATATTACACCCCGCCTGGCCGACTAGTATCAACAGTTAGCATTAGTGCGACCAAGAAAGAATACATCAAGGTCTCATCAAGTGAAAACTTTCCTTACTATGGATGCTAATGACCTCGCGCATAGCTTCCGCGTAATCGTCGTACAATTCGCTTCAGTTAGTAAAGCCAAGGGCTAAAGATTCGTGCCAACTGGTGTGCTCCCCAATTACGAGTTCAGTCAGGGGCGCTAGAGTACTTATACCTAGACCCCCAGCGCAGGAGCTAAATACGGGCTAATTTGCGATCAATATTATGGGTGACGTAGAGAGTTTTAGTTGGGTGCAATGACTAAGGAGATCCACAGGAGCTTAATATCTCATCCTGGTTACTGCTGCTGCCGTGGCCACGTGCGTCTAAGTTACAGCACTAGGCAGAGCGATCAAGTATTCACCGAGTGCATCAAACAAATTATTAGAGCCCTTATAGTATCTATAAGAGTCCAGTATTTCGTGTAGGTCCCTTTACTAGACGCAACACTGCCAGAATACGACATGCATAGCAAGTATCACATTATCTAAGTCAGTGACTTATACTAACATGCAAATTATGCCTTCAAAGCCCAAATAGCAAAATCGCGCAAAGTGGACGATGTCCCAGCTTAATTCGTCTTATCAATAGGACAACTGCCTTTATAGCACATGCCACTGCTGCGTATCTCCCTCTGCCGGCTTCCAATCGGCCCATTACATGGGGGGGGCATTCTAATCGTGTCTAACAAGCTAAATCCGGTACACAACTAGACTAATTTGCACTAATAAAACACATGCCAATATAAAACATACAGCGACTGTACATCGCGCATACCTCTTACGTAAAATGCCAGGTCTTCAAGGGAAGCTGAAAGATGCTTAGGAGGGCGAGCGACTTATTTTAATCCAAAACAGTCTATAAGCCGTACTACTACTTAACCTATATTAATACTACCTATTATAATATTCAGGGAGAACCACATAAAGCCTATAGCGTTAGCTACTATATATAAGGTTATCTTAGTTAGTTATAATACTAAATCTAGGTTTCTATCCCTCTAAGGGTAGTTATTT
>JAPFSE010000144.1:0-108285 GCA_030777785.1 Beauveria caledonica | reverse complement strand
CCCCGCCGACATTGGCAAGCAAAAGTACCAAAAAAAAAAAGATTTCTCCGGTAGGGATATTATCAGAGAAAGAAGGCAGCAGATTGGAGGACGACGATGACGACATTGACGACGAAGAAGAAGAAGAAGCAGGAAGAGACACGGGAGGGAGCAGAGAAGAATACCCAAACAGAGTGCAAGATGAGGGGAAATGCAGTCATGTTTACTATTTCTTGTCCAGCATCTAAGTTTATGGGAGACCAAATATTTGGAGCCAAACCGATCTGTAACAGTCACATATCACAGTTCGTTGGTGGCTTCGAGTCTGGTTCTGAGGCAAGTCGTCCTCTCCCCTCTTTGCCAGAAGCGAAGACACCCTCAGTTTTCGAAACCACTGCAGCCTGGCGGGGCCTCCCTCGCTACCGACCACTCGACAGAGGGCTTGCATGCACTAGCTGTATTCACTCACTGATCACACGGGTCGCTAAAACTGCACGCTGCTCAAATTCTACAAAAGAACGATCGTTGTCAGCTCTATCTGCTTTACCCTGACCCATTCTGACAACCAGGCTGTTTTTCCCTCTACCAATTATCAGTCTTGTACCAAACAGTTTAGTCAATACCCGCCCTTCTCGATCCCGATCCAGTACTACCGTCCAGCCCATTACTCTCACCCTCATCCACAAACTGCCTTCCCGTTAGTCTTCAATCGTCCCGATCCGATCCAGAAACAAATAGACAAAGCGTGTCTAGAGTTTATTACTGCTTCAATGCCATCATGAGTTTCGGTTCTAAAGCTTGGTCTTGGACCACGAACGAGCCGCGAGCTTCTGCTCAAACAGCACGTCGATTTCGGCAGGGGTGCGGTCCTTCATCTCAGGGAGTCTAAAGTACGCCCAGCAAAAGCAAATAAACGAGGTGCTGGCCCAGACAAGCGCCGCGCGGGTTCCAAGTCCCCAGCCCATGGGCTTAGGCTCGAGAAGGTTGGGAACGAGAAACAGGTTGCCAATCGACATCACAATGTAGATACCGCGGGCAATCGAGTTGGTGGCAGTCTTCATGCGAGTAGAAGGAGTCTCAGCGACAATAGTGTAGCACACTGGACCGATAGTAAAGTTGTAAACAACGGCGAACAAAACAAGGATGACGGCGGACACCCAAGCTACCATCTTGCTCGACTCGAGAAAGAATCCGAGGCAGCCGATGGTCACGAGGCAGCCGACTTCAGCCGCGAGACCGCCGAGCCACATTGTGCGGCGACCAAACAAGCGCATGGCAGCCATCGATGATAGAGTAGATGCAACGCACAGTGCGTACATTCCCATGGTGACGTAGAGTGCGTTGCTCTGGCTAAGACCGCCCTTTTGAAGAACATTGACAGAGTAGAACACAAGAGGCGAGCCGACCAGCTGCTGAGTAAGGTAAATAATGACGGCAATCTCAGTGCGGCGCAAATTGACACCTTTGAAACAGTTGGTAAAGCCCATACGGTCTGTAGTCTTCTTTTCGTGGTCGTTGACGCAGTGAATAACGGCCAGGGAGCTATACTGGTCGAAGCTGGGGTCGCGATTGACACGGCTGAGCACCTTGCGTGCCTCTTCATCCTTGCCCCGACGGCTAAGATAGTAAGGACTCTCTGGGGCCAGAATCACAATCAGAAAGAGCGGGACCAGCCACGAGTATTGAATCAGCATAGGAACCCTGATCGACATCATGTCGTCTTTTATCTCAGAAGCGCCACGCAAAACACTGGCCGAGACAAGCTGACCAATGAGCCAGAAGATGTTGATCATGGTCGCAGCCGGTCCTCGAAGCTTCATAGGGGTGATATCAGAGACGTATGGAAGGGTGATGCCTTGGAAGAGACCCCAAGGAACACCAAGAAGGAGTTCTCCCACAAGATAAACGGGAAGCTTGGCGCTTTTGGCGGCGAACGTGGAGAAGAACCCAATCAGTAGACAGACAGCAGCCCAACTAAGGCCACACATGGTGCAGGTGCGGTATCCAAAGCGGTTAACAACGCGAGGGGCGAGCCAGAGCCCAAAGAGCTGGCCAATAGCAGCGCAAATGGTAATGCCCGACTGCCAGGCAGGGCAAACGATTTGCTTGCCATGAATGGTGCTGCCAAAGATAGCCTGGAAAGTCTTGAACGAGAAGAAGCTGGGGACCAAAGCCGTTTCGTAGCCCTCCATGATGATGGGTGCTGCCATGAGTGCGGCCCAGAAGAGCGCAATGTAGTAGTACTTGATCGTGTAACGCATCGTCATCGACTGTTCGTGATCGCTAGCCGTCTTGGCGGCTTCGTTGCCGGCATAGACATCATTGACGATTTCGTCGTTGAGGGCAACCTCGGTGAATGTCACATGTTCCTTGTTGCCCTGGGTAGTGGTGGGCGGCTCGGAGGTTCCAGCCTGAGTATCAGGCTGGGCTCCAGTGAAGAAACCGGGGAGCTTCAAGGGCATGGCGATCGAGGTTGGCGATAATCGTAAGGATGTTTGCTGAGATGAATAAATTAGAATTCTGTTCAGAAAACTAGTTGGATAGATGAATGGGTGTCTGAATTATGGAGTTGAGGAAATGGCTCGCCTTTTGTAGTACTCTGGGAATTTATTGACTTTCATGAGGCGGTCGCGATCCAGAAGCGAATGAACCTTGGGGAGGGAGGAGGCGTCCAATAGAACAATGCTAGAGCAGTATTATGGAATAAAAATGTGTCTAGATACATTTTTGGTATGCTTTTAAGCTTTATAAGCGCGTATCCGGCGCTTTTCATGATGTTTGGCGTCTGTCTTTGAAGAAGCGAGGCGTATTTCCGGTCGTCGTGATTTGCGCGAACCAAAGCTAGCTGTGCGCCACGTACAAGTATATGTGGTGGGGAACCAAAGACTAGACGACATTGATTTGATCAAGCCCGAGATACGGTTAGGATACGTTCAAGGGACGCGCCGCAATTGTGTTGAGAAGTTGGGTTTGCCGGCGTTTGGCTTGCCAGCGGACAGTGTGTTGGCTGTTGGCTGCCCCCACGCAAGTGGCAGCAGTTTGGCGGCGTCGAGCTGCAGGTGCATCACGAGCCCTGTACTTGGTTGGAAGAAGCTAGGGAAAGGTTTTTGAAAATACTGTCGTCTCAAAGTTACTAGCACATGGCAATGTATCGCTCACGTACACCGGCTCGATATTTAGGTACGTTTTATTTGTCGGTTTGCGAATCTGGCCACGCTCTTTTACAGCGGGTGCCTCTTTGGCAATGTGACTTTTTGATGATCCCTCAGACATGCATCTAAAAAAAGGGTCCTTGCGTCAGGTATCCATGACAAGTTTATTCTTTCAAGAGATTCCGGGGTTTGGGTGAGCTTTCGGCTTTTGACCTTTGTTTGCAGGGTATTATTACGACGTACTATCTAATGAACGAGCTGTAGCTAATAAATGGGGCAAGACGCGGGAGAGCTGTATGAGTGGGGCTGCGTTCGTCACCCCGCGCAACCAGACAAACAAGGATGACAAGCTTGCGACATCTTGGGCACACACAGGTCGGCTTGTTCCTTCTTGTCCGACTGTTGCGCTTCCGCTTCTTGCATCTCTAAAAAAGGAAAATTCGATACGCATCGGTCCTTCAGATTTTACCGATAATTCATTCATCGAACCGATTCGGTGCCATATTTCACATTCCAGTAGTTGCCGCTACTGTCCACATCTGCCACACCGCCCCTCGTTTGTCAACGCTGCACACTGTCAACAATACCACGAGGATCCATCCGCCACGAGTTACCGCATTCCAACCATTCCGAGCGAGCGCATTCGGCGACAAGCGAACCCAAACTCTCGCCGCTGACTGGAGAGATCTGGCTGGATCGACGTTGAATTGATTCCCACTAAGACGCCTACACTGCATCGCGGAGGCCAACTTCCACCTCGTCGCCGCCGTCATGGCGCCGACACCAGATGAGCTGTCGGCCCCGGGGTCTGCCAGCTATGCCTCCGACACGATGAATGTGGGAGACGGTACCTGGGTCTTTGACAAGAATACCTTCTTGCTTCCTAATCTGCAGGGTGTCAACTTCGACACCATGCGCTACAATGGTACGAAACTTGCCCATCCCATGTACTCTTGCGTCATGGCACTAACCAATTGCCCTCAGGTATGGGAAATCGCTTCTCAACCTTTGTCGGTTACCACAGCATCATTCTGGCGCATGCAGTCATGGCTGCACTAGTATTCCTACTCATTGTGCCCCTATCCGTCATGACGATCCGCTTCTACGACAGAAACCCCGGCCGCGCCGTCGTCTACCACGGCCAGCTACACGTTTTGGCCAGTCTTATGCTACTTGTAATCTTTATCCTAGGCTTCTTCGCGGTTGGTCCCAGCAGAAATCTCTCAAACCCACATCATGGGATTGGAGTCGCCATTTTCGTGCTTTTTCTTCTCCAACTCGTCGGCGGCCGTCTGGTGCGACACATTTCGAAATCACGCTCTTTGCGCATCATGATCCATCAATGGTCTGGGCGCGCCATTGGTCTTCTAGGAATTGTTCAAGTTCCGTTAGGCTTGACTCTCTATGGCTCGCCCAAGTATCTCTTTATTCTCTATGCTCTATGGATGTCATTCCTATTCCTGCTATACTTCATCCTCAGCTACCGTCGTGCTGGTCGCCATGACTACATGGGACGCGGAGCCAGATCCGACGGCGGAACAACTCGCCTGACCGAATCTGAGTACCACTCTGATCACAAGCCGGACCGCAACAGCAAACTCAAATGGCTGGGCCCTCTCGCCGCAGGTGCTGGCCTGTGGGCATTACTGCGCAATCGGAACAAGAAACAGGATCGTGAGCGGAGTCAATCACCATCCTCTTATAGGACCCGTACCGAAGGGTATTCCTCTCATGGCCATTCCGAGAGATTCTATGACGACAAGTACTCAGAACCACCTCAGCGAAAAAGCAGTGGCGGGGGGTTCCTGAAGATGCTGGGTGGTGTCGCAGCGGCCGTCGGCGCAGGAGGTTTGGCGGCCAATCTGATGAAGAAGAGAAACGACAGAGACGAGGAATATTCCGCAGTATCCACAGAAACACCTCGTCGTCACCGTAGCGGACGCGGTGCACGAAGCGACTATAGCAGCGAGTACACCGACTATACTGCCACGCAGACGTCTCTGCTACCGCCGTCAGCATACCCAGCCAACACCCACACCACAAGAACAGGCGATACAGGAAGACCTACAACACCATACTCATCCGTTCCGCCGCGTCGCGATTATGATGATTCAGAATATTCTTCCTATGTCAGCCCGTCACACAGAAGACCACCGGAAGACTCTGGAGGTGGGGGTCTAGGCAAGGGGATCCTTGGCGGACTCGGTATGGGATGGATTGCCAAGAAGCTTGCGGATAGGCGTAACAAGAAGCAAGAGGACCGCTTACGTGAAGAGGAAGACATGCGCGCTGGAACTAGTGTCTCTCGCTTCACCGGTGACGGCTATCCTTCTCCTACGCGACGGGATTCGAGACGACCCCCTCCTATTCGTCGTCAAACAGGGTATGGCGCGCCTGAAGGCACAGAAACTGCGTTTAGTGAGATGACTGAATCATCTATTGATCATCCACCCCGAGTTGGTGCGCGATCTGGCAGTATTCAACCGGTACCTATGCCGTCTCAGCCGCCTAGATCTGGCGGCCGCCATGACACAGAACCAGCTTCGATGCCGCCCATGCCAGCAGATCCCCACGGAGTATTACATTCTGGACCCGAGAGCTCATTTGTGTCCGAGAATGCATCACCGCCACAACGAAGACCTTCAGAACGACGCCGCAGAGCCGGGGAGCGAGCAGCCGCTGCTGCAGCCGCTCGTGCTGGTAGTCTGGCTGCGAATGAAGGAAGAGGCCATCGTGGCGACAGAGACTTGGATAGGGATCGATATGCGTCGCCAAGTAGCCAGCCAGTTAGCGTCAAAGTCAAGGTCCATGATGACCGTGATCGAAATGTGACACTGAGGCGACTAACAGAAGAAGAGGCCATGGCCTCCCGAGGCCGTCGCGATTCCGAAAGCAGCATCTCTGAAATTGATTCTCCCAGCAACGGGCGTGGATATCGCCGAGCCGCAAACGCACGCGCCGCGGAGCGGGAAGCAGAGCACCGAGTCGAAGAGGAAGACCGGTTGGCGCCGCTATCGCCACCCAGACCTGCTTTTGCCAAGGGTCGGCGTGGCAACAAGGATTCTGCCTATTATTCGGGCGCGGCTGGGCCGGGGGGATCAACAGCCGCACACGGCCAAACAGTGTCGAGTCTGGGCTCGCAAGGTACTCATGGTACCTGGAGCGGTATGAGCGGCGGGCCCTCTCCCGGAGACGGCGGCGGCGATGGCGCGAGCGAATCTGCTGCTGCAGACAACAGGCGACGCCGGCGAATGGAGCGGAGAAGAGGTAGTAGTGCGGCGAGGCCTGCCGGAGCAGACATGTTTAACTAGTTGTTTTTTCTCTCTCTTTATGTTGGTGGACTATTTTGTTCTTTTTATTTTCTGCACATACGAGGACTGGATATTGTTACGACTCTCGCCCGAAGCTTATGATGGATATATGTGTATTATTCTACAAAGTCTGATTTTTGGATGAGGAACCTATTTTCGAGTACATATTCGCAGGCGCACCAGTGGCGCAGATTCCAGGCTACGCAGACTGGGCTTTTACGAGGTTGGCAATGGCGTTTTTATAGAGCCTTTATGTATTTAGAAGAGCTACGAGTCACAGGACAAATTCGAAACAATGAATGACTTTTTCGGACAAGGCAAGCAGTTACTTGCATCATTGACATGATCAAACTAGACACAAGTCTTGCTCTACAAACGCCCCATCCGGCGCTTCTGCGACTTGGTTATCCATGAAGCCATACAGCAGCGCTGGCCCAACAAGCTCATACTCAGTCTCGGTCCGTGCCGCCGTCTGCCGAAGAACAAGGGGATACTTGGAGCCAGGCAGGACGGCCACCACGTCGCCGTCGGCTACCGTGCGCGGACCCAGGCCAAGCTGGCCGTCTTGCGTGATGAAGACTCGGCGACACATGGACGTCCACGTCATGTCCTGCACAAACTGCGTCGCGCAACCCGTCGACGCGAGCGCCTGCACCCGCACCCTTTCCTCGACAGAGATGCTGCCCAAAAAAGCGCCCGGCTGGGCCGTGGCGGAGGCAGCACGCAGGTCCTCGGCCTTGACGGCGTGGGCGGCGCAGCCGGCGAGCTGCTGATCCCGCGCGGGGCCCGACGCGGCGGGCGTGGTACCGCGAAAGGCGCCCGTGAGGACGAAGCTCAGGGCGGAGATGAAGAACAGGGCGCTGGGTCGCGTTTTGGCGGGCTGGGTGAGGACAAGCTGGGCGTAGATGCGGTCGAGAAGAAACGGAAGTTGCTTCTTGACTTCTGCGGCGTAGTCTGTGATGGCGAGCTCTTTGGGGGATATCATGTCCGAGCGTGCGCGCAACGTGCCGACGATGGCACCCCGACAGCGTAGAGCGGGCGTGGCCCTCGAGGTCTCGTCTACAATCACGGTGAGGTATTCGGGCGAAGCGGCACGGGTAGGGCATCTGAGCGGTGCAACGAGATTCAAGGCGTGCCAGTCGGGCACCCACGTTGGGAGGCCCATTGGGTTTGGCTCTTCGCCATGGTCGACAAAGGCGAGAATGTGCAAGCTGCGTGTGCGTCGGATGATGTTGACAACGAGATTCGTGTACACATGCGCCGTGGGAATGGTATACACCGGCTCGATAAGGAGCTGGCCGCTCACCACAGCGCTCGGATGGCCCAGGAGCGAGTAGACGTAGTCACGCGGATCCGTGGAGAGGTGGACGCGTGCCCAGTGCAGGACCTCGGAGAAGTCGTACACGGGTGTGCCGTCAGAGTTGTTTGACCACACAAGGTTGATGTGGTTGCAGACCCACGACTTGAGGTCGAGCTCGTTGATGACGGACGCGCCATTCTCGTCCAAAAACGAAACGAATCGGGCCACCTCGGCCCAGTCGATGCAGACGTCGCAGCGGCCCCAAGCGAGCCAGGCGTGGCGAGCGAGGCCGATTTCCTGGATAATCCACGCGCGGTGGAAGTACTCACAGTCGAAAAATGTCTTGAGAGCATGCCATGTTGTGAACAGTTTTTGCTCTTCATCACTCCCTTTGGTCACATGTTCTTTATTTTCCGTCTTCCTTTTCTGTATAGCTGACTGAATCTGCCGCAAATGGCTATTTTGATCTTTGTTGAACTCGCGCAGAAAATGTATTGCAGTCAGTGCTAGGGACTCGCCTGTTGCTGGGTCTCGGAAAGCCCCAAGCCAGCATAGAACCCTCGTCGCATTGCAGAAGATGTCACCCATCATGCGAACCTGAGATAGGCGCTCGTCCAAGTCATCCTGCTGGATGCAGATAGCATCGACCCATATTCGCCTGGCGTGAGCTAGAGGTCGATAGGCGTGAAGCGCCGTGACCAAGTTGGCGCCAATGTGCAGCACGCCGCCCTCTGCGTCGGGATGGTCCCCATCTACGCACCAGATGGTGCTGTGAAAGACAGTCGGCTTACCCCATACATAGGACAAAGCCTCGTAAGGCTCGTCAGTGATTGTCTGTACTCTAAGTCGACAGGATAAGGCTGCATCAACGGAAGCCGAGGCTTGTAACTCGAGTACACGAATATACCCCGGTGGTAGCTTGGCATGCCTGTAGCTATTGTCATAGGGCTCCATGTTTGGATCCTAGCGGGTCTGACCGCCTATTCCGTGTATCATCTGCCCACTGCAAGCGCTTACAATCACTTCAAGTCGTCGTGTTGGCACAAGTGGTCCCCAGGGCAGTTTGACACGGACCTACATCAAGGGGGGCGACGACATGATTCAAGGTACGAGCAAATAAGCTCTGATCATACCAGAAGACAAATAACGCAGCATAGTGTGCCATGTTGGGAAGCCACTCAGCCGGGCTGAAGGTGCGGCTTGCTCGAGTGCCGCCTTATACCGGTTAAAACGATATCGGATTGTAGACTTTGAGGCGGCAGCACTGTTATCTCCGATCTAGACATGGTACCTGGCTTTGCCTCCAGAAGTCAAACACTTGTTTTGACGGCGAAGACTCATCTTGTTCGATGGCTGACTGCAGTTTCAGGCCGCTGCGGACGAAAGATCGATCCTGTAGCAGTAGGGGTGCAAAGTGAAGCCAATACCCAAATAACAAGGCCATCCGTTGATGGGTTGGAAGCTCCCAAGACGGCATCAGTTTTGCATTTTTTGAGCTCGCTAGATAGCAATGCTGACATGGAAGCTGCCGCCGAGGTAAGCTCTTGGCGAGAAGTCTGTCCAGTGACGAGGTCGTGAACATGATGTAACGGGTAGGTAGCAAACGAGAATATCGCAGTCGACAGTAGAGAATTCTAAGAAAAGAGTCAATCTTGGCCTGGAAGATAGATTGAAACTTTTTTGACCGCTGATGATGTCGATGGAAGGGGCCCGACGGGGGCAGGGCCGCTTCACGTTCCTGGCCTACCTAACAAGGTGGGGACTAGAAAACGAACGCCAACGCGGTTCCACGCAGCTGCCAGATGTCGAATTTGAACAATCCAGGCAACCTCTAAATACCTCGGCCCTTGAATTTTCTTTGTGCGCGTGGCCGCAGGTGTGGTGAATCGACGAGCCAGCGAATCGAACGACACGAATACCTCTCATACAACCAATGGCTGTGGTCCGGTCATAGCACAGCACACCTCAAAGACCAATGTCGCAACCCGGCGCAAGGGCCAAGGGGCCGTCCCTCACCGAGTACAAGGCCATTGCCGCCGAGTGGGAAAAGGCGAAAAAGGCCAAGGCGGCGGCCGATTCCAAAGCAGCCAGCCAGGGCTTGCCGACCGAACGAGAGCGGGCCGATGCCTTGCAGAAGAAGCGCGAGAAACTCAACAAACTGCGACAGGCGCGGTACGAGAAGCGCTGGCTGTGGACGGTCGCCTTTTGGGTCTGGATACTCGCCATCCATGCGATTGGCCTGTGGCTCTTCACCACAGGCTTCTTGCTGACCAGGCTGGTGCTGCACGAAAAGTCGAGCTGTGATGCGCCGCCCATCGACGGTACGAAGGGCCTCCTCAACCCAGACAAGGGATGCTGGCACCCAAAGACGTTTGATCGCGCCGTCGTCATCCTCATTGATGCTCTGCGATATGACTTTACTGTTCCTCACGCGGCTGACAGTCCGCATGCCTACCACAATGCCTTTCCTTTCCTTTACGAAATGGCCGTCAAGTCGCCGCAGAATGCCTTTCTGCGACCCTTCATCGCTGATCCGCCGACAGCTACGTTGCAGCGCCTCAAGGGCCTTACGACTGGCACACTGCCCACATTTGTCGATTTGGGTAGTAATTTTGGAGGCGATGCAATTGACGAGGACAATCTACTCATGCAGCTGAAGAATAACAACAAAAAGGTTGCCCAGATTGGCGACGATACCTGGTGGAGTCTTTTCCCCGGCTACTTTGAACCCAATATCAGTAGAGCATATGACAGTTTCGATGTCTGGGATCTGCACACTGTTGATAATGGTGTCATTGACCACGTTTTCCCGCTCCTGGAGCCCAAAGCAAAAACCCAATGGGATCTACTCATTGGCCATTGCCTTGGCGTTGACCATGCCGGCCACCGTTATGGGCCCGAGCATCCTGCCATGACTTCTAAACTGCAACAGATGGATGATTTCATTCGCAACGTTGTTTCCAAGATTGACGACGACACGCTTCTTATTGTCATGGGAGACCACGGCATGGACAGCAAAGGTGACCACGGTGGCGAGAGCGATGACGAAGTTGAAGCCGCTCTCTGGATGTACGCCAAGCGGCCCATCTTTGGCCGAACCCATCCCGAGCACGCTATACCACCTCCAAACGCCAAGGTTCGACCAGTCAACCAAATCGATTTCGTCCCGACGCTTGCTCTTCTCCTTGGCATCCCCATTCCATTCAATAACCTGGGCAAGCCGATCGAAGAAGCTTTTGCCGGCCCTCGCGGCAATGACTGGGCCAACCTCGCTGCGGTGTCGCGCGTTGCCGCGGCAGGTACTGAGCGTTATCAGAAGCTGTACTTTGAGACGCGAGGCATCACACCAGCGAGCGATCAAGGTAGCCCTGCGGCGCTGTGGACAGCGGCCAACCAAAAGAGCCTTTCTGGTCGCAACCTTTACGATGCGCTGTCAGCTTTTCAGGAGCGGAATCTTGCTGTATGCAAGAGCCTCTGGGCGCGCTTTGATGTCCCACGCATGGTCATGGGTGTATTTGTTACCGCCATTGGCCTGATTGTCCTGGTCATGTACTCATCGCGCACCGAAGACGACGAGTACGTGGTCCTAAACAACGCCGAGCTCGACTATGCCGAGAAGCAGCTCGAGCAGCTCGCCGCTTCCGAAGACCAGGAGGAGCCCGAGCATCCCGACCAGTCCTTCCACCGGGACATTCTGCACTGGGCTTTGGACGTGCGCGTGATACTCGTCATTGCGACGCTGACTGGCGCCGCTGTCGTCCGCGGACAGCCGCTCGATGGACTGGCCACGCTCGTGGCGACCATCATGATTGCCAGCACCGGGACCGCGCTCTACAAGCACGGCAGGACCCTGCGCAACCTTTTACCCGACACGTTTTGGGGCTGGATGGCCGTCGTCTTCACCATCAGCCACTCTCTCGGCTTTGCGTCCAACTCGTACACGATCTGGGAAGACTCCATCCTGCTCTACTTCATCACCAGCTTTGGTGTCGCCGCGCTCGTGTCCTCGTTCCGCATTGAGTCGTCGCGCGTCGATCGCTACATGGGCATATACCACTCGGTCGCCTTCATCGTCCTCGGCCGCATCGCGTCGTACTCTAAGCTCTGCCGCGAGGAGCAGATGCCCTACTGCCAGTCCACATACTACAGCTCCAGCGCGTCGTCCACCTCGGCGCCCTGGCAGGTCATTCTGCCCTTTCTCGTGTTCCTCGGCCTCCCCGTGCTCATCAAGTCATTCCTCATGCCCACCAAGTCGTACGCGGGCCTCGCGCCGACCTGGGTCGGCTACGTCTTCCGCTTCAGCTTGTTCTTTTCCGCGCTGTACTGGCTCGTCGACGCCGCCAACAACGGCAAGTGGCTCGCCGCGTACCTCCCCGAAATGGCCCTCAAGACCACCGGCGTCTACGTCGCGCAGCTCACGCTGGCCATGACCGTCGTCGCCGGCACCACTGCCTTTGTCTGGGCCCCGCCCTCGGTCGCCATCGTCCCCAGCCAGGGCCGCATCACTATCCTAGGCTACGCCAACGCCCTCGGCGCGCGCTACCTGCTCCTCCCGGTCAGCGTCCTCGGTACTTGCCTGCTGCTCACCAAGCCCATGGGCGCGGGCGCGCTCTCCCTCATGATGTGGCAGCTCCTCGCGCTCATTGAGCTGCTCGACCTCAACGGCCTCAAGACGGAGACGATTGGCCCCGTCATGCTCGCGATTCTCGGCAACTTTTACTTTTTCAAGACGGGCCACCAGGCTGTCCTTTCCAGCATCCAGTGGGACGCCGTCTTCATCCCCCTCTTCACCATCCGCTACCCCTGGGCGCCGCTCATCGTCGCCGTCAACACCTTTGCCGCCCAGATCCTCGCCGTCGCCAGCCTGCCCCTCGTCGCCCTCTGGAAGGTCGGCCCCAAGCAGCGCGGCGTGCTCGAGACCGTCTCGCGCGCCCTCGCCGTCTTCATCGCCTACTATGCCGTCGAGGCCCTCACCACCATTGCCTGGGCCGGCTGGCTGCGCCGCCACCTCATGCTCTACCGCGTCTTTAGCCCCCGCTACATGACGGCGGCGCTGCTGCTGCTGCTGCTTGACGCTCTGGGCATATTGATTACGCTGGCTGGCGTGCGGAGCAACTCCTTGGCCATCAGTGAGGTGTTTGGCTGGGCTGAGTAAAGTTAACCCAAAGTCCTCGCCTACCTTGCCATGTTCATGTTTTATTCTAATTAATGTCTTTTTTTTCATTTGACCATTTTCTTTATGTAGTCTGCCCCTTGTCTGAGGATATTATTAACTGGGACACTTTTCTTCTTTCTCGTCACTATTTGGGATATCACAAGCTTGTTCTGAGCTGTGACGGTGCTTAGGATGGGCGCGGGGAATGTATATAGAATTCTCAAAGGCGGTAATCAGATACACCAACTGTTCATTTCATGTGTCAAAACATTTGCCATACTTTGTAGATGCAACGTTATTCACATGCAGCCTTTGTGTCTCTTTTGCAGCTACAATTCAAGTAGCCATGGTTGCCGTTCCCTTTGCCGCCAGCCCTCCATCTGGGCCTTCCACCCACGCATCCCACTTCACCTGGCCGTCGCTGGGATCAGTCCGCGACAGCACAGGCCGCACCTTGACCGTCAGCGGCTCATTGACGTACAGCGGTGCATGGTTACGATAGACGAAGCGCGAGACCAGCTGGCCGGAGAAGCCCGTCAGCACGCGCAGCATGAGCGCCAGCGTGAGCGGCCCATGCACAAGAGGCGCGCGGTGGCCGTCGACAGAACGCGCATACTCTGGATCAAGATGGATGGCGTGGGCGTTGAATGTCAGCGCGGAAAAGTGAAATAGGTGCCGCGGAGAAGGCAGGATTTGGACGCTGTGTGCTGCTTCGTGAGGGTCTAGGTTAGTCGGGTGGATTTGCTGGTCAGCCTGAACTTTTTTCTTGTCTCGCTTTTCGGGGATCTACACGTCTCCGGTGGAAGTGTCTAGGATAAAACCTACATTTCACAGTCTTTGGAGTGATGTTGGCCTGGGCTTCAACATCATCGCCCGGATTCATAAAGACGAGCGTTCGGCGCTCCTCTATCGACCAGGGCAGACTCTCCTGGTTGGTGGGATGGCCCAGCGCATACCTACGCCACACATCGACAAAGACCTTTTCACCTCCTCGCGACGATGACGACGATGACGACGACGACGCATCATGGCCCGGGTCCTTGGCCCTCACATCGCCCACCGTTTCCGTGCACGTCCACGGCTGGCTGTTGAGAACGAGGCCGTCATGGCCTGCTGCCGCGCGCGACATGTCCTCGTCCGTGTCATGACGAAACGTTACCTCACCGCCCGCCCACAGGCGGCGCGAGTAATGTGCGCCGGGCGAGTGGTCCATGTCCGCGCCGTCGGGCGCGAGATGGGAGGGGGCGGTCTGGATGGGAAAGTAGACCAGGTGGTGGCCCTGGGGCAGCGGCCGCGGCGGCGATTGGACCACTGGCGACGATGATTCCCCAGCAGAGGCCGCAGGAGGAGGACGACGACGACAGGGTCCCCGAAACAGGGCCGGGTCGGCGGCAGCGGCGGCGCCTTGTGACGTGTCGTCTGCACCACGGCCGCCGCAAGGCAACAACAAATCGGCGAGCAGCGTCGTTAGGAGGTGCGAGGGCATGGGCGTGAGATAGTCTGGAATCGTCTTGGCAGGCTGACGGCGCAGCCTCTCGACGTCAGGCTTGACTCGCTGCGCGGCCATCACCGGCGTCGACGACGAGAGCAGCCGCTTGGTCCATGACGGCGGCTGCATGACCGGCTGCCGCTGCTGCTGCTGCTGTATGCCATGCCGTGACGTAGGGCTAGGTCGGCAGCGAGCAAGGAGTCGGCAGCGGCCGAGACGCTGCATGTGCTGCTGGCCACCGCTTGGTCTCAAATTTGGGAGCGTGGAGCACATGCTCTGCACTCGAGTGTGCGCTCTGGGGCAGAGTGAAACGGCGTAAAAGTCGGAATTGTCGGTTTCTTCTAGACGTTTGGAAGGGTGGGTAACCAAAGGCCACCTGGGGCGACGCAAGAACGAACCTTGTTTCAGCCTCAGAACCCTGGGGATCAAATCTATCGGCTGGAGGTGCCTTGGTGGGGCTCGGTGTGTTGATGACTTGATGTCGAGTAATTGTCTAGTTCAAGTCTCGATTGTCTCCAGTAAGGACATAGATTGGCCTGGTGTTTGTCGTCAAAAGCGCCAGAGCTCCACCAGCACTGGCGGCCCCCAAAGGGCAACTGTCAAGCCACCGTACGACTAAGTCACTCCCCCATGAAACAATTACGCAATTTGCAGGTAATATCGCCCATTTTTCTTTTTCCTGAATAGCATCTCTGAACGCCAAGCATCTGAGAACATTCGGTGAGGCGATTATTCGAGCTCTGTTGGTGCACTGAAGGCGTGGAGAAACCTAACCACGATTCATGTCAAAGACAGCCACCAAACGAAAGTAAGCCGCATCTAACACCCTGACTAAAATAAAGCCTATGAAGTCGCCCTTAGACAGAAGGACATGCCGTATAACACTTGCACTATATCATTTATCATTTTAAGGAGTAACACTAACTCCTACTAGTAATAGCAACGGGAACGGGGCGAAACACACAAGAGTCCCCTTAGGCGGCTAACTTCTTCCTTTGTTGTTGTGGGGGACGTAGGTTCGGGGTTAAGCTTCAATACCCTGCATGAGTTGCCAGAAATTGTAAGAAGTAAGTATAGAGAAAATCGTTAGCCGAAAATCTCATTGTCTTTGTTTCACAGATCAAATATAATATCGGCGAGCTGGAGTGGCTATTAGGCAGGCGTTCTGATTTGGCCAAAGGAATCATCTTTGCCTCGCCTGATATGAATGCACTGCGCACAACAATAATGGGCTCATATCAGACGCTGTCAAGCTACAGAAGCAGCAAAACGCGAGCTCATTATACCTTTGAACGTTTAAGTAATCGACAGTACAGCTGAAGATTTGGCTGAGAAGAGTATTCGGCGGAACAAAAGCACATTGTCTGTTGATATGCCGGGATGTGGGCACGTTTGCTGATCCATGAACTAGAGTGGACCTCAGGACTGAGCAAATCACCACGCTATCGCCATCAGTATTAGATTGTTCATGGGAAACACTTGCAGGCACTGTAGTATTTTCGGCTACATTGCCACAAAGAAAGGGTAGCTTCCGAGTCTGCTGCCGAATGCCGGCGTACAGCAACATGTACGAGAATGCGAACCGGACTAACGTTAGGAGGTCCAAATTTACTCTGCACATCATACCCAGAACATCTCCGAAAAAAGGGAGCAAATGGAAAATCATGATCGGGAACCGATACCCACGGGCTGGTGTGCGTGCGCGCTTGTCAATGTGCGTAACCCAGGAATTGCTGAACGGCCATGGACGCGGGAGCTCGGGGAGGCCGAAGAGTACGACAATGCGAAGTAGATAGAGCGAGCCAGGAATGCAACCAGCCTGGTCCTACTGTATGTCTTATAATTAGGCTGAACAGACCCAGAAGTAATGGATACACAAATGCATGTCCGTCGGCGGTTTCCAGCTCCTCCCCCCGCACATACCGGCGTCTCGGGCCATACCCAGGGATAGGGTAAAGCAGGTGGTAGCTAATCCGAGGCTTCTGCAGGCTTGCCGGCTTGTGTGCCGTGTACTCCGTAGGAGGAGGGTCATGTAAACCGGCCGGGCGGAGGAATAACAGACGCCAAGCACCTCACCGTGTGTCGTCTTTGGTGCCTCCCACTTTAACGGCTAACCTAGTGTCAACGGTGCTTTGTCGGGCCCCGATGGCTGGTGGCATGTCACCCACCGGTGCTCTGTGGTACCAAAACGTACAGCTGATGATGAAATCGGCCGCAACATTCGAGTGCCTCATGAACGACTCCCGTTCCTACGGAGCCGCCTTTGATTAGCCGCCCGTTGGGAGGTTTGCGCCGTGAGACAAATACACAGACGACAGGATCTGTTCAGGACTTGTAATGGATCACGGAACCCTGTGATGCGGGTCAAACATATCGTTCAAGACCCAGTCGCACGGCTGGCCGTTATTTGAGGGCGCAGGCTGTGCAGCTGCGGCGGTCATGGGCCGAAGAGCGTACACCTCGACTCGAATCAGCCTCTCAGCGGTTGATCTCGTTCGTGCTCTTTCTGGGCACAATTTTCGGAACTTGTTTAGTCACAGCTGGTGCGCTGGCGTTGCCCAAGCCCATGTACGACACACAAACTCTCCTAGGGCTGAGTGCAGTGTGGCTACTGGTAGCATCATGATAAGCCTACGCAGGTGTAGACGCAGGCAGCCTGGTGCGCAGCGCAGGTCGAGTCTCACACGTGAGATGGCCAGTCGGTGACATCAACGCCGAGGTCAGGCGTGGCACTAGGGCGCATGGGACGACGATCAACATGCCCCATTTGCCTGCGCTGCACAACCTTGTCGATTCTGCACAAATCTAAGCTGGGGGTCATTTCTTGAAGCCGCGTACGACCGCCAAAACGGGTGGCTCTCGAGGTGATAGTAAAGATGCTATATCAGCGGCAGGGCCGCCTACAGACCGACATCTCGGCCAATATATGCGTGTTTCCGGTATCATCGCCAGCGCTTCAGCAATATCAACTGGAGGACTTTCAGCAGACAGGCCTCATTCCAGCCTAGCGTCGGCAAAGTGCGCGATCTTACACCAGGGAACACGTCCAGTGGGTGGGGTGAGACTAACCCAGGCGAGCTGCTAGTTATAGGGGCTGGCTGAATCGGTGTTGCCTTTCTGCAGCCTTGCAGCTGCAGCCGGCTGTCTGTCAAGCTTTTGTGCGCGTCTTTGGGCCAAACCATGCAATAAGATGTGGCAAATACAACATGGCGCCCCTGACATACGAACTGACAACAGTGACACAGCTCCTGTCGGCGCAAGAGGCAGGCTTAGAGTCGTCTCCGTGCTTGGCGAAAATGGCGTTACGCAAGCCGACATGACTGTGCTGAACAAGTGGCGGGCCAGTTGGTGATACAGACAAGGCCTCCGTTCGGCATTGGTGACGCATTGTCGTGACCAGCTGTTACAGGGTCGTCGGCGAGACCAGCCCGCGGCGAATCCTAATAGAGGATACGACTTATTAGTTAGTAGAATATAGGAAAGGATATTGAGGTAGTCATTTATCACATTTACTTTACTCATCGTGCCTCGGAGGTTGAACGCCACAATCAAAGGCCGTTGGCCAGCGCAATGTGACCGCTGCTCCTCCACGGTGAAATGGCTTTCACGTCTTGGTACCGTATTCCTGGTGACTTGTCTATCCGTACTTGGCAAAATAGCCGTTGTTGATGTATCCCCTGTCGTACAGGCGGCAAAATTAACTCAGCTTCGGAGTTTATCTGCTTGCTAAGGTAGCATGGTGAGAGGGTGGTGGACGCTATTTTTCTGACCTGGGACGGGCCAGGCGTCCGTTTGTGATCTCAACACACCGCTGCATCAGGCATGCCAAGACCAGAAGGCAATCAGCGGTAACGAATGAGGATGCGCACGTGTGGCAAATATTATGAGCAGATATCAGTCGGCGGCTGGGAGCAAGGTCTGTAATTGCATGGATGTAGATGCGTTTGCTACGGCAAGTGCACGTGGTTGTAGGGTTACCAAGCTTGGTAGGAGGTTAGTAAGGTAGTTGCGTCGAAGAGAATTAGTAATAATCAGGTATCAAGGCCGAGATTAAGCAGCATAAAGATACCTAGGTAATTTCACCAGCGGATGAAATACACGGGAATACAAGGGCTCAGGCTTACCGTCTCCATTCCTGGCAATACAGGG
The DNA here is from genome assembly GCA_030777785.1 of Beauveria caledonica. Taxonomy (NCBI): domain Eukaryota; kingdom Fungi; phylum Ascomycota; class Sordariomycetes; order Hypocreales; family Cordycipitaceae; genus Beauveria; species Beauveria caledonica. The sequence goes on along the minus strand of JAPFSE010000144.1, from coordinate 89,750 downwards.
CGTTGGAGCCGACGGGAGCCCCCCGCTGAACAGCGCCCGTTTGCAAGTTGGTGCCCACTGCCAGGTGGCTGCTTTTCATAAGCCACTTGACACCAGTTTACCAGGTCTGGCAAACAAAACCTCTTCCTCCATAGAAAAGGTACCAACCGACTGCAGGTTCATCCAGTCATGCAGCTCGCCACTTGAAATGATTTATTCGGTGGTCAGAAAAGTCAGCTATGACTATCAAAGTACCTTGTACTACCTCGTGCCAAGTCGAGGTGCCACCGTATTAGCCGGCGTTGGGCTGCATGAACGCCTTTTCCAACGGCTGGCCGTTGCGCCGTAAGCTTCTCCTCCCAACAAGCTCCCTCTTTGGATCGTCCCAAGGATCCCAGCGTGGCTGGTTCATCATAGCACCGCTGTGCGCCGCTGTGCACTGCCATGCCTGTTTCAGTCCTAACAACCATCGGCAATCCGATCCCGCTTCTCTCCAGATCTCGGTGCAGTCTCCGTCTCGTCTCGCTGAGCTACCACGGTCCCCTGCAAGCGCCAGGTACCAGCCGCCTATTGCGCACAAGCGAGAGCAGTTTGCCTGCATTTGCAAGGGTGTCTCGCGCACGCGTATTGGTAGGCTTTCGTTGTCATGCAGTCAAGTCTTTGTCTGCTGGTCAGGGCTGTATGTGTGGCAGAGAACCATGTCCAACACTAAGGAGCACAGCAACTTGCCCCGGCGCCGTTCAACATGCTCTACAAAACAAACCAGACCATACACGTCTCCAACTCCTACAGGTCAGGCTTGTAAGTGTCGTACAGGATTCGTAGCCGGCCCCGAGACTGACAAGACAAGGCAGGGCTAAAGTAAGACGACAACAATAGTCCGCTGCGGTCTCACAGCAGCCTTGCAGTAGTTCTCACTTGAATCGATCAAGTTGGACGCCTCTTGTCACGATGTCACCGAACAGCTTGGGGATGCGACTGGGCAATCGCACCGTTGCGTCACCGTGTTGCTGAGATCGAGCAGGCGTCATTCCTTTTTCCCATTTTTCAGCTGGGTCGGGGTCATTACCACACTTGCTTCTAGAAGGCGGGGCATTTACAGAAGACACAGACGGGTTTGCAACTCGACTCGGCCGTGCGCTGCACACACACCCCATCTCTGCACACACTCTTCGGGCACTCGCAACTGGCCAGCCAGGCTACTACCAAGCTACTGCCAAGCTCACACCTCCAACACCAAGAGAGGGGTGCAGTCCACCAGACAAGTCCACCTCAACGCCCCCGTCTCACACCTCGGCGACACTCTCTTATAATTAACTAGCTCTTTGGATCCTTGTTGCCTTTTCACCAGTAAGTGAAGACAAGGTGGCTCTGCTGTTTCCGCGATTGGTGCTACGCCTGTTCATTTGGAAACTGGCTTACCCACCACCTCTTTGGTTGCCGTCTTTTCTCCTGGGCCTGCGAGATAGCAACACGACCAGATATCACTTGCTAGTACCAAGCTGGCTACAAAGCGCTGCCAAATCTCCGGCCCGTTTTCTCTGTGTCACCGGTGTCTTGCTACAAACCAGAGCATTACGCCTCCAGACCGTGAAACAATGCGGCCTTCACTGCCATTCCCGGGCTCTATTCTCGACACGGGGGACGCCGTCTAAAAGAAACTTGCTCCGAAGTCGTTATTGCAGTGCCCCGCAAGACCCCACGCTTCTGGCTTGTTCTTGCACCACCAACGATAAGTCGGTCACATATTCGTAGGTCAGTCAGTATCAAGGAGGGGCCAGCCTACGCATGGACGCCTCCGGAATGACACCTAATTATTCTTTCAATCACAGATCTATCATCTGTCCTTGGACAAACCCGGTACCGCTACCTGCATGACTCTCTCGTATCATGTAAATTTTCATCTCTTTGGTGCACCCACGAGTGCTAACCTTGCAACCTCCCCAGTCTGAAGCGACGACAAAAGTGGTCCTTGGCCACCAATCTACAGCAGCGCAAGGTTCCAACCCAAGTTTGCGCAGACGTCTTTTCTTGAGACAACTCACAGATCCGTTCCTCCACGCTAATTCCTGGTACATCTCCCGCCGATCTATTTATACGCCCAACTCGTTGTCTCTCTTTTGGCCGGCAACACTTGGGCCAACTCATTCAGTCGAACCCTCGGTCGACACCCCTCTTGCTTGCACAAGTTGTCCGGCGACGGTAGCCCCGACTGGAGACGACTTGATTCTTCTCCATCTCTCCTTGACTCCTATCAATATTGATCATCTGCTTGCCGCCTGCTTGGTCTTCCCGTTTTTCTGGTCACGCTGGGGCAAAATCCCCTATCCTTCACCAACTTTCAGCTAGACCGGCCCAGTCCCAAAGCTTGTCACTGTCCATACTCCTCCATGCTATCCATTGAGGCATCGAGTTTGTTGCTTGACGGACTGACAAGGCATCAACATTGTCTCGCTAGCTGAACCCCTAAGCCGACTGTTGACCAATACATCTCGGCTACTTGCTCCCGCAGATTTCGATTCGCATATGAGATCCTCGTTCTCAGAGGCATCTCAACGTCGCCACTGCTGCAAGGCGACGTATTATTGCCGTCGTCTACATCCCTCCTTGACCCTTTCCTCTCTGTTGTCAGAAGCAGTCATCTCCGTTCGCTCGTGGTGTGTAGTACACTACCTGGCGTCCGTCCTTTCACAGAAGTTCGAGTACACTCGAATCACCCTCCGGCACACGTTACATTTCATTCATATTGCCTCTTGCTATATAAGCACTCTTCCCCCTCCCCCCCCTTTGAACTCTGTCCTTTCCCCAGCTCGTCTCTGGACATATCTTCCAACTACCCACTTACATACATCATAACTCTTCTGTTACTCCGATCACCACATCTGATTTTGTTCATCAATCTACATCAAACAACTTCATCATGAGAGCTTCGTCACAGCACACTATTCCCCTGGCTCCTCACTACGCTGTTGAGGTGACTTGCCGATCCGTCACGCCGGTGAACACTTGTTACGACACCAACGAGGGCCAGAGTGCTTTTCCAAGCATTTTGACGCTGTCCAACAAAAAATGTGCCCACGCATCCACTCACAACTGTCCATTTCTAGCGGACTCCAATGGGACCCTCTGCACCGCGTGCGCCGTTGCTCGATCCAGGGGACAGCCCTGCGCATAAGACTTGAGTCGTGCTTGGAGTCAATGCCGCGCAGTGATAGCTGTCATGCCAGCCGAGCGTTGCAGCACGGCTGTGCGACATGCTACGTCACACGCGCCCCGAAGAGTAGACTGAGGGCCAGCAAGCCTCCGTATGCGACTTGACAACGATGCGGACGAGATCATTTGCTCTTTGGCCAGAACATGCGATGCATTCTAATTGCTATTTCATATGTCTCCGAAGACAGGATGGTGTCAGGCGACAAGGAAGACGCCTCTTCGTTTGATAGGAATAGGAGTACCTCATCACAAGCAGTCGGTCGGTGATAACAGCGTCTAAGTCTGTCAAGTTGCGGCGATATCAAAACACTGTGATACAAGATGTGTATCAACAGAGCATCAGTAGTGGGACGACGCGGGTCTACTATACAGCTAGCTCTATTATTTTCAAGATCTTGATGGTCTCGGGACATTCTTTATCTGCTTCTGCCAAGCAATGATAACGGACGAAGTTGTCATTGCTCGTCCATCTATGCGCGACATTTCCCGTCATCTTTGAGTGTCATGAACAGGGTGTAGAAATGAACCGAGCCCATAGATTACTAGAGATGTTGGTTATAAAGCATACTAGAGCTTGGGAAAGGCGCAGAATCAATGGCTACATTGATGCTTGGATCTACTCTTGGACCGGGTTACACATGTCTGTTACAACTTAGCAAGCGAAATAAGATTGTCCATGTTTGAAATGCTTTGATTTCTCCACGCATGACTCGGGAATAACTTGGTGCTTTGATCACGCGGACGTCCCTGGCTGGCTGGATTCAAATACAAAATGGATACATGGACCTGACCGCCATATGGAAGGAGGAGCAGGGTGCGGGTGGTTTCGAATGGGGAAGCCCGGCCGACAATTTTCGCGGTGGATTCGGAAATTAATGTTTGCTTTATAGTAATGACAATGATGACTATGGTCACCGCCGTTCCGAATCTCGTAGCCTATCAGACGGGCGACGATAACCCGCCAGCGAAACGTAGCAGGAAGGTCGTTCGGCTCTCCAGCAGTGACGAGCGGGCGATTGAGATGGACTTGGTCGAATATGGTCGATCTAGATGGCGGACGATTGCGGATATACTTTGTATTCTCTTACTTTGTATGATGCTCGGTTCTTTTACCTTGTTGAGTTTGTGAGAATTTTCAAACAAGATATTCGCTATCCGCTCGGCTCACGGTTCTCGGGTCGGCTACATGCTGTTTTCTGAAGTCAGTTCTGCAATTTGCCATTATTAAGCTACGCCAACATCATCACAACAGGAAACACATGGTCATGACGTCAACGACGTATCACAGCAAAGAGCGAGCAAATCAGTGCCAAAAGCAGAAAGAAGAAAAAAAGGGAGAAATGTGGACAGAGACAAGAAATAGACTAAGAAGGAAGAGTAAGATCAACTGAGACAAAAAATGATTACCGCGGAACGGCCATTGGCGAGAACGGGCAGCTGAAGGATGCTAAACGATTATGCCAATTACACGAGTAATGAGAGCTGCAGATATCATACGAGGAGCAACTTGCTTTGCTACCAGAATCCGGGCATATGTTGTTTTTAGCGTCGAGATGGAGGGTCGGCTAATTGTCTGCTGCTTTTGACTTGCAAGAGGGTCGTTCAAGGGTGGCCGCCGGTCAGACAAGGGCTGCTGATTCGCGTATACTTTTGTTTCTAGCCAAAGCAGCTCGGGCGCGGTTGTTATAGGGAACTTGCACAGGTTTCTTCATTATTCGGTACGGTGCTCGAATAAGGCAAGAGAGGGGTGCAAGAAACAAGGTTTATACAGGCTGCGGCCTTTTTTTTTTTTTTTTTTTTAGCGCCGGGCCAGCCCTTTACTAGCGGATGCTGCTAGGTAAAGCTCACGGTTTAATTCTATTGCGCTTCATTTTTATCTGGTACAATGCAAGAAGAGGCACTTGCGAGAACAAGGTAAAGATACGGAGCCATGGACATTGCTTCGGACCCCCTCGGCTATTGATCACAGCTTGAACAAGACTGGGATTATATCCGGATCATTTCCACAACATGTTTGAGCTTGTCAAAGGCGACCAATCCAATAGCCGTATTGCCGTCGGGCAATAACTTTAATAAAGAAAGAAAGCGCCAAGCTCTCCCACAATTTCCGGTAGCCCGAAAAAAAAATCTCTTGTTCCGGAAACCGGCTCTGTTAGTCGGTGAGAGAGCTTGCAGCGAGTTTTGTTAAGCAGACAGATTTCTGGACAAAACTGGCCATCCTGAGCCAGCCAAGAATCTATACTGCAAAGAAAGAACGCAGAAAAACACAATGTACGACCTCGGCGTCACAACAAAACCCCCCGACGAGTGACAAGACACCCAGACAAGGAGGATATAAAGCTACACAAACGCTAGTTAGCTAGCTTCCGACTTTTAGGTTCTTTGTTGCAGGCGCCGATGGCGCGGCTGTTGTGCAGAAGGACGGAAGAGACGGGATGAAAAAAAAAAAAAAAAGAGAGAAGATGATGGGGCCGGCGAACCTTGCCCAGCTGACAGACAGGTGACCACGGTGAAGAAAACAAAGAAAAAAAAAAGGTTGCAAGGAGCAGCGGGGGTTTTGCTCCTGCACTGGATCCCAAGACATTAGTGATGTGCGAATAAGATGATACGATCTAACGTATGGGGAGAGGATCGTCGACTTAGATCAGCTCGAAAGATGACGGAAAACGTGGCAGTGGCAGGGGTAATTCGGAACGAGGGACCTGCTTTATGGATTGTAAGTGTACTGATGGTAAGATTGAGTAAAGTTGATGCGTTTCTTTTAAGATTTCGACAAGGGTGAACGGGTAGACGGGACCTCGCAATTTTATTGGCGTGACAAATTGTCGCCACAAGCGAGAGATGGACAAGATTTAACACAAGGAATGGAGCAGCGTATTCTGTTCAAAGCTTTTTTATTATACAGAGCCCAAAGTTGGCTCTCTTCTCTTGTCCTACGTGGACACAGCTCGTTCCTCCAGTTTCACAGACCTCGCGTAACAGCCATTCTGATAATCAAGTACCCTTGGCCCTGTCTAGAGACTTGTAAGTTTCGATGGGCACGGGAAAGCGTCGTCAAGCGGACACGGCCGCCCCGAGAAAAGACGGGACGAATCGCTACATAGCATGGGGGGGTGCCGGCCCCGGCACGGCACAGAGCGCCCGGCGGTCGGTGACGCCTCCCCCAGCCAAGGAAATGGATCAAATATGAAGTCAGGATGCGGGTTTAGTGTACAGCTACATATCATTACTACAGAGTGTCGTGTCTGTGACCCAACCGTCTTCAACACCAACTACAGGAGTAGGCTGATGGTGTGTTGATGCGACGTCGCCTAGCCATGAAGAGCAGGCTGGCGGCAGTTATAATCTTGCCAATGTTCCTGTACAGATACACGACGTCTTTTGGGGCCTGGGGCTTCGGACAGACGATTGGCATCGGGTTGCTTGATAAATATATTGAATGCACTTGCCTTTTGCTTGGCACATTGATCCAACTAGCTTGGCGGAAAGTACCCGCGTTACCCTTCCCCCCTCGTCGATTGGATGGGGGGCATGTGCTCACTCAAACTTGTTGATTTGCGAGCCAGGCATCGCATCCAAGTTTCGGTAGATGCGCGGCAGGCTAGTCGGGGTATAATACTAGAATGCCTTGGACATGTTGACTTGCAGCTCCCGGCAGAATGCCGTCGTTGTCAGTCTGTCCCAACCCCCGCCGATTGTTGTGGCCGAATGTCAGATGACCAGGTACCATGGTGTCTCCCGATGCATTACAGATCGGCACACCAACCCTGCTCTTTGTAGAAGCTGAAAGACATGTCTGATTATTAGTCGACGTGCATGTCCATCGAACGAGGGTGGGCGGGATTAGCTCGGCGCGATGAATGCCCTGTGAAAGTGCTAATTACCCCGACATTGGTTACTCTAGTCGGCTGGATGGTATTCTGTTTCATGTCGTTTTTCGTCTGTTGCTGGTGAGGAGCCGGGGGGGGGGGGGCGTAGTTTGGTATTATTGACCATTTTGACTTGTGATTATGAAAAAGGAAAGTGGCGTATTTCCGTGAGGCAGACACACTTGCCGAGCATGATGTGGCCTACCACTTGATCCATATCAATATGTATTAATGCACATCGGGCTGCACCGGCAGGCAAGATTTGGAGACGTATCTGAGGATCTGACAACAATCGAGAGGGGAACTGCGGCTGGATTCAGGGCAGAAGCCGGTGCGGCTAGGAGGGAGGGGTGGGTGAAGGCAGCAGACGTTATTAGGCAACCACTGCAGTGAATACGAGCGAGCACATGCATGGTGTCAATAACAGTTTGTCAATAACAGTCGCGCAAGGTCAATGATAATTGGATAAATTTCATTTCTATATTCAGGTCCAGTTCTTTTTCGAACGAAAGTGGTATCAAAATTTGCATAAAATGGAATTCAAGGCATCTCGCCGCTGGGGTAGAGCCTCGAAGATTGTCATGTACTGTCCAGTAACAGTAGAAAGAAGAATAAAGCACCCCGATTAGCGCTGGTGTAAACGAATGTATCGACAAGAATGATCTCCAAACATGCTTTCCGCAAAAAAAAAAAGTCATGTAGCCGTTGAAGAGTGTGACACCCACGCCTCCAGCTAATTCCAGCGTAGAGGTTGGGTATATCGGCGCATAGTAGAGTGTCAAAGGAGTTAAAGAGCCAGCGCAACAAGAGCGGCCGCGGCAACGGCCATGGCGCCAGACTGAAGACGGGCTGCAGCACCGGTAGGGAGAACGGTGGCACCAGTGGTGCTGGAGGGGACGACGCCGGTAGGGTGGACGGCGGTGGCGTTGCCGGCGGGTTGAGTGGCAGAAGAGGTGACGGCGGAAGTAGGAGTGACGATGGGAGGAGTGACGACGGCAGTGGACGATGCGATTTCAGTGGAAGAGGCGACCTCAGTGGAAGAGGCGGCTTCAGAGGAAGAGGCGACGGTGGTGCTTTTCAGCGGACAATCGGTATAGGTGGAATGGCACTGGGTAACAGTGACGATCTGCTTCGTAGTGGAGGTGACCTTTTCGATGACGGTGGAGTCTTCTTGCGCAACAGCAAGAGCAGCAAAGAGGGCGAGGGGCGTAGCGAAGCGCATCTTGAACGATGGGAGCGGTTGACGGTGATGGTTCTGTAAGAGTCTTGTACAAAGTCGATGGACGGGTTGCGCTAGCGCTGTCGATCTGATCTGAAGAGCGAGAAAGAGAGAGAGAATGTAGTAGTTGTGAAAAGGCAGGGAAAAAGAGAGCGACGGCGGGTTGTTAAAGGAAAGATCTAGAGAGTAATGAGAGCGGGGGAATCTGGCTCAAAGTAATGAATGAATGAATGAATGCATGGGCGCATGCAAGAAGACGAGACAAGTGGCAAGAGAGCAGAGAAAAATTTCCTCATCTGATGCGCGATTTCACAATCAGAGTCAGTTCAGGTACCCGAGACGGACCATCAGCCGGGTGACAGCGCACTGTGCATAAAAAATAAGAATAAAAATCCTCACCAGTCCAAAAAAGAATGAGACAAAGTCGGTGGCTCAGGAACAAACAGAAACTAGACAAGCCATACAAGCAGCCACGAAAGAACGAATCCACACACACTTGGGGTCAATGACCCAGTCAGACCGTCAGACGGGAGATAAAAATGGATTCCATCTGCAACGTGAGTGCAGAAAGAGTTGGCCGCTGCATCTGGCCGCGATGAAGCTGATAAGTTGGGAGGGCCTGGAACACAAAAGGTGGTGGGCAGAACGAGGCACTGATTGGTGCCAGGAGGGTTATTCTATGGAGAGACCGGCAGGCAGAACGGGTTGAGAGGAGGCTAGTCAGGCACCAAAAAAACAAAAAAAAAAAAAAAACGGGAAAAAGTCTGTTTTGGCGGAAACGGTCTTTTACTTGCCCCGTTGTGATTTTACAGGTGTAATTTATTTTACTGGAGTTGCCACGCGGCGGAAACAATGGTTCGCCGCTTTTTGCTCAGCACACTGATCAGTAATTGCCTACCTGTAGGTACATATCTTTGATGGACCAGATTCACCAAATGTTTGGCGCTAGAAGCTGAAGCGAGTGCCGGCACTGTGTCAGCGCCAGCCGCTCGCACAGTATACCCGTCCCTCCCCCAACGATCTCCAAGACATTCATGTACACCTCGCTCTGTTACTGTCATCTTTTTTAACCCACTCACGTTCTGGCGAGTCAGACAGCTTGCCATTGTCAACCTCCATATAAATGCTCGTTGCGCTGCGCATGATGCAGTCAAGTTACAGAATCCTCCTTTGCTCCCAACGCTACATGATTCTTGCCACCTCTCCTACTCTGCTCTCTCTCCATTTCCCTCACTTCACCACTTTGGGTCCCTCTCAAACATATACCCCCTCTCGTTCCGTCTTGATTGAGACCCGTTTCGGCGGCCGTCTGTTAGTTTGAGACAGCTTGTCACCAAGACAAACGCAACGACACGCACGAATCGCTACAAAACTACTCAAGACATGTTTCTTCCTGCCGTTCGCTCGGCGTGCCGCCCAGCTCAACCTCGTTTGAAACGCAACCATGTCTGAGACGCGCAACGTTGCAGCCGCGCCATGCCTACGCTCTCTCATTCAACGCTGCGCTTGTCGCTCACGCAGCGCGGCGCGCTCATCAGGCTGCCCATTATTACCTGCTCTAGAGAGCTTCTGACCCCGTTCTGTCTTGAAACAGCGCTAAAGCTCTTCAACATGCTTGCAAATTTCATCACTGCGCAAGGGCGGCTCACAAAGTCGGTGCAAAGTTGCAAGCTCGACGTCGGCTGCCCTCTCTTACTCGGCCTCATCACCAAAGAAACCTATGCAGCGCCATCAAGACCAGCTCATCAGCTTAAAAAAACAGCTTGAGCTAGCACCCTGCTCATCTCATACTAAGCCATTGCATATTTCACACACGACATCTGCCCGTTGAGTTGACTGTCTGTCACTTGCGAGATTGTATAATAAATTCACCCCAGGCTTAGCATCATGGTTTGTCGTACCCTGGCAATAACTTCTTAGCCGCCCAAACTACTCCGAACAGGTACTTCTCGGGCGAACTCCGAAACCGTCATGTTTCGAATTCTCAGCCTGCCCAAGCTGACAACCGCTTCCCAGTCGTCTATTAGACGATGCCTTCTATTACCGCTGCGCATCAACTAGTCCATGCCGCCGTTTGCCTCGAGATATCGCTACATCAAGGCCTACGATGGCTACCTCCTACCTCAGTGCACCATGTAGTCCAATCATTCCAACTATTAGTTTCTCCGTCTGATCATTGTAGGTCGCAAAGTGGCAGGCCACACGCCTACAGACCTGCTTTTACCATTGCTACTTTTTCTAGCCCCAGGATCTTGTCTCGGCCGTAAATCACCTACTCTGGTCTTGTTGTCTGCTTCTTTGTAAAAAATGCCATGCAACTTTTTCCTTGTCTCGGCTATTCGTCTGACGCCATCTGAAATTGCTCAAAGCTTCCCGCAAAGTGCCTGCCTAGCTTCAACTCCACCCCCGCAGCTCGGACCGCCAAGCTGTACAAATTCGCTTGGTTTGTAAAATAGTGTGTACTTTCCCGGCGATTTGGGCAATACTCGAGTCCGACTCCATTAAATCTCCGAGCTTTCTTCTCAAGGCTACACTGCCTTTGGTTTGTATTCGAGCTAAGATACGAGCATGAGGGCTACAGAAATCCTCACCGAGACCTCTCCTATGCACGTGAAGTTCACGTGACGCGACATCCCAGTCTATACCCCCTGCGCAGAGAAGGCGGCTAACTCTGTAATGATTAAAACAGGTATCAATAGTAGTAGGATTACTAATGGTTCTTTCTTATATCTGGAGACTTGCACTGGATTTACTGTCTTCAGAACTGCTGTCTTGATATGGCGGCGCTGGGGGAGGGGCGGGGAAGAGGGGGGCTTTAAGTCACTAAGGGACGCGGGCGGTATGCAAGTCTTCAAGTTAACCCGGAGCGAGGAACGAGCGAAGCCCTTTTCGTTGCTAGATAAATCTACTCTGAAAATCAGACTTCAGCTAACCCCTCTATCTAATATATTTAATACAATCTTTTAGCTAAGATATCCTTCTATTAGAAGTGGTAGAAGGAGCATGCCCTCTGGTTCTATTTTGACTGCACACGTGAGCACTAACAGATCTAACTATCGCAAGCTTAACCAGCTCATGCTGTCATAAAAGCTACCCCTCGCAATCCATCAAGCTTCCGACTCCAAAGCTGCGCAAGCCACATTTCCTTGCAAATCTCGGATCCAGACATATTTCGAACTGTCCTGCCTCCCGAACCATCATTTTCTCGTTCTGAAGCCGGCCCCCTGTCTGACTCTGCGCGTGCCAGCGAACCCATTCGATCAAACCAGAGCTCGGCTACCGTCGCCCATCATGGCAACGCTTGCCTTTGAAGAGGACCCGGCTCTTTACATATTCACATCTCTGACCGCCGGCTCATCGCACATTGTCACGGCCACGTCACGTCTCGAGACTATTTTACGCGCCAACCGAGTGCCCTTCAAGGCCGTCGACATGGCCACAAACGAAAAGGCCAAGCGGCTATGGGCACGCAGAGCGGGCAAAGACGAGGGCGGCCGTATAAGAAAACTGCCCGGCCTCTTCCAAGAAGGCTTTGTAGTAGGAGTACGTCTTGGATATCTGTTGCCCAAGTTCATCTTCAACTGCCCTGGAACCTCGCCATCACTGGTGTCGCGCAATGTGCTAACGAGGGCTACGTACAGGACCTAGTCGAGGTTGAAGAATGGAACGAGTACGGCGAGCTGAAGCAGCATGTCAAGATATATTACGACGAACACACGATACCCAACATTCACAATAAGCACCCCGCGCCAAAGCTGAAACGCACCGTCAAAAAGACGACAGGCTCAACCAAAGCCGCCACGGCGATTTCTGGTGCAGTTGGTGCGGCTGCTAGCGGATCGGCATCCCAGAAAGCTTCTGGTGAGAAGGCTTCGCCAGAGACAAAGGAGCTGCCAGTGCGGTTGCTAGCCACTGAAGCGGCGGCCAAGGCCAAGGAACTCAAGTCTAAGAGCCTGAAGGAAAAGGTGCACGGCACGGAAAAGAAGGATACCGTCGATGATGAAAAAGATAGCGCCGAGGTGAAGACTGGTGGCAAGGAGGAGGCTGGGAAACGGGAGGCCGAAGTGGGCATCAAGGGTGCTGCAGATGTAGAAAAAGATGGCGAAAAGGTCGAGCAAAAGAAGGACATCGATGGGAAGGTGGAAGCCACCAAGACGGATGGAGCTGACAAGACAGCTCTGGATGGCAACAAGGACAGCGAACCAAAGTCATCCGCGAATAGGAAGCCAAATGAAGATGACGACGCTGAAGACGATAACAGCGACGAAGACAGCGAAGAAGAGGAAGAGGCTGCCCAGAAAGAAGCAAATAATAGACCAGGAGCCAAGGCTCCTATAGCTGCTGCGGCTGCTGCGGCTGCTGCGGCTGCTTCTGCCGTTGCTGCGGTATCCTCTGTCGCTGCTGCGGCCGTCGCTGCCGTCACGCCAGCGTCCAAGTCAGACGAGCAGGATGTCGCGAGACCAAAGACGCCCCCAAAAACTGCCAGCGCCGCACCGTCCGCGTCCCAGAGCAAGGCCGCGAGTGCCAGCTTGCAATCCCCCACGAGCACGACCTGGAAGAGCGCCGGCCACGAGTCCCTGGGGGCGTCTGTGCAGAGTCCTACAAGCGGTAGTTGGCGCCAGGCGGCTGCGGAAGAGGATGATGACTCGGACGAGGAGGATAGTAGCGATGAGGAAGAGGAAATTGCAAAGGGTCATGTGGAAAAGCCTGAACCGCCAGCGGCATCGAAGAAGCAAGAGGACTCCGAAGAGGAGGACAGTAGTGGTGAGGAAGAGGAGGGCGAGGACGAAACAGCAAAGGGTCCTGTGAAGAAGTCCGAACCGCCAGCGGCATCAAAGAAGCAAGATGACAACGACGACGACGACGACGACGACGACGACGATGACGATAGTGAAGGGGACGACAGCGACGAGGAGGAGGATGAGGGGAAGAAGGAGAAGAAACCTGCCGCAGTAAAACCTGCGGCGGTGAAACCCGAGGTGGTAAAGGCAAAGGTAGCAGCCAAGCCAGTGGATGACGACGACGACGACGACGATGAGGAGGAGGACTTTGAAGAAGAGCCGGCAGCCAAAAAGTAGACCACGATGCACCTACCGAGAAGAGCTCGAAAGCACTACTCGTTTCAATATGACAATACACCATAGCCAAGCAATTATGCATTTCAAAAATACACTATTTCAACTGTTTATACAACGAACGCATGGGCACGCGTTTACATGTAATTAAAATGTTGGAAAGGTTTATCATGTTAAAGGTACAGACAGTACAGTACACTGCACTTTTTCCCCAGCAAATGTGATATCCAACCTCATGCAAATGCCTTTTTTTCCCTCTCCGTCCCGCCCTCAATACAAATCCTCGTCATCACTCGCCGTTCCATCCTGAAACCCCGCCACCGCCTTGCCCTTTCCCTTATTCACTCTCCCATTCACCACCGCGCCATCCTCACCACCCACCGCCACCGCCTTTCCCTTTCCCTTTCCCTTTCCGCCTACTGACCCCGTCGCCGTGCCCGGCCTGCTACTCCTCGACGACGACCCCGGTCTCTGCTGCAGCTGCTGTTGTTGCTTCTCCCCTCGCCCACCCTCGAACATGGCGCGCACCTTTTCGTAATGCGCCAGCTCGCCGGCCGACACGCTGGGGATGAGCTCGTCGTGGGCGTCGAGAAAGTCGCGCTCGGTGACGGTGACGGCCACGTCGTCGCGCGTCGCAAAGTGGTCAAAGTAGTAGGCGGTGGAGACGGGATGGTGGTGGCCGGCGCGGGACGGATCGGCGTTGAGGGCGCGGACTTTGGCGTCGACGGCCGTGGCCTGCCGGGTGACGGCCTTGAGCATGGCGTCGCTGCAGAGGGCGTAAAAGTCGGCGCCCGTGTAGGTAAACGGGAGCTGCTGCGCGACGGCGGCGAGCGAGACGGAAGGATGGAGGGTAAATCTATGTCGATTAGCGTGAGAAGACGAAAAAAAGAAGAACAGGAAGCGGGCAGGTGTAGAGAAAGGATGGTGGTGGGGAGACATACTTTCGAGTGAGGGCCTCGAGAATTGTGCGCTGCTTCTCATGCGTGTCGGACACGCCGAGATACAGCATCTTGTCGAAGCGGCCCGGACGCAGCAGTGCCTGGTCCAGCAGATCGGGCCTATTGGTGGCGCCAATGACAAATACGCCGCCGGCGTCGTCGCCGCCCGACATGCCGTCGAGCTCGGCGAGAAGCTGCGAGACGATGCGATCCATGACGCCGCCACTATCGCCCTGGTTGCCGCGCTTGGGCGCGACCGAGTCGAGCTCGTCAAAGAAGACGACGCAGGGTCGCGCGTCGCGCGCGCGCTGAAATACACGTCGCACGTTGGCCTCGGACTCACCGATGTACATGTTGAGCAGCTCGGGGCCCTTGACGGAGAAGAAGTTGAGGCTGTACTCGGTGGCAATGGCCTTGGCCAGCAGCGTCTTGCCGGTGCCGGGCGGGCCGTAAAACAGGATGCCGGATCGCTTCTTCATGCCCCGCGCAAACAACTCCGGCCGCTCCAGCGGCAGCTGGATCGTCTCCGTGATGGCGTCCTTGACGTTGCTCAGTCCACCGACGTCGTCCCACGTCACGTTGGGTATCTTGGGCGCGCCAATGGCGTCGGAGAAGTTCTTGCGCGCCGCGTCCACGGCCACATCAAAGTCGGCGCCCGTCAGCGAGCGCGCCAAAGGGCCGCCCGCGACCTGCACGTCGCGGACCGTGAGAGGGAGCAGACCGGCGCCGCTGGTCTTCGCAGAGAGAGCCTCCAGCCGCGCGCGCTGGGCGAGCGAGGCACGTTCCACGACGTCGACGAGGTCGCCGGCGACGAGGGCCGCCGTCTTGAGCGCAATCGAGTTGAGGTCGATGCTGGGATCCAGCGTGATGCCGCGGTCGCCAATAACGCCGCGCAGGATGGCCTCGCGCTCCGCTTCGTCGGGTGCGCCCATCTCGAGCTCGTGCGTGAAGAGCGCGCGGACACCGTCAGGAACGTCGTCAACATTATTGGTCGTGGCAATGAGAACGCGCGCGTCGTCGAGAATCTCCTTCAAGGTGGCTTCGATGCGGTCCGCGGTGAGCGCTTCGATGTGCCGGATGAGCAGGGCGCAGCAGTCGGCACCGCAGCTCGCGGCGCGCTCGGCCCGTGTTCTCAGGAAACCTTCCGTCTTGACGTCGCTGCCGCTGCCGCCTCCCTCGTTGAGAATATCGTAGGCATCAATCTCGTAGGTGTGGAGACCAATGTCCGCGCATGAAGTCGTCGCCAGTGTCGTTTTTCCGATATTCCGGTGCGTTGACGTGAGAAGAATAGCCACGGGCGGCATCTTGAGGTGGATTGCACGCTGGCTGGTGGCGGCAACTAGCAACTCGCGCAGTTGTCGCCGGAGAGGCGAAATGTGCTCATGCTTCGTGACAGATAGCGCCGGGGGGGCCACGGAATCGCTTTCCAACTTGGGAGCCTTTCGAAGACCAAGATAGTACGGCCAGGTGCTATGGCTGGTGCCAGGGATGCGGCTCGTCACGAAACCTGACCCGTGCATGGCCACGGTCGAGCTGTCGATGCACGCTACGGAGCCCCAGAAGCCTTCCGCAGTGTCATCTTCATCCTCGTCGGATTTTTGAATTTGAATATGTCCGACTTTGAACCACGCGACGCCATCGTAATGGGAGCCATCGGCCCGGTCACTGGTGGTGAGTGCCATGACATCGTCGACCTCTGAGCCCCCGGCTCCAACAGCTTCCTGCAAAGCGCGGCCAAGCTGGGAATCAACAGATACGGCAATCAAATCGCCGGAGCGAACCAACCGTAGCTTGTCAGCAAAGTAACGCTTCAACCCACCAAGAACGGCTGTCTGGTAGGCTCGTTCAGCAGATACTGGAGTTCGTACATGCTGAATGGTAATGTCGCGAGCGTAAGGTGGATGCGCCGCACTTGCGAAGCGTGGGTTTGTACCTTTGCCTTGGTATGAAGACTTCTTGAGTGCAGAGATTCGCAGATGAGTCGCATTTTCGAGGTTGGCGAGGAGCACAGGTGAAGCATACGCTGCAGGGCTGGTAGGGCGCTGAACCTGAGACTCAAAGAAGGACATACGCCGTTCACCGCCGCGCGAGCCAGCTATCCTGCTAACAGCGCGCGGTGCAGAGTAGCCCTCTGGAAGTCCAAAGACTCTGACGGGACGCCAGATGGCGGGCTCTGCGTCGTTGTTTCCAAAGCTGCCGAGTCCAAAGGCGCCGAAGCCATTAGCAGGCGGCTCTTCAGCCACCTCGATGCGAGCCCAGTCACCGGAAAAGCACCCGATCTTGGACAGCGAGGAGATGTCGACATAGATTCTGGCCTCTTCGTCGTCATGCGCGGCGGGTTTCGGATGTAGTATTTCGGAGGGAATCGGTCGCTGTAGCCCATGCGCCTTGAACAGACGGCCGCGAGGCCTGTCGGCCCGTGCAGTCGTGGCAGTAAAATTTGAAAAGACGGAGCCAGGGGTCTGAATGCCGCTGACCTTGCGGCCTCGCAGAGTCGCGATTGTCATGGGCGTGCCAGGCCCCATGGTGCCAGGCCCATTGATGTTGGTGGCGTGTAGCTCAGGGGCTTCGAGTGAGATCATGTCGTCCATGGAATCGTCGGAGAGCTCGTCTTCTTGCTCGGCGCCAGATAAATCCGTCTCTGTCTCCGTGGCGCTTTCCGTCTCTGTCTCGTCCTGAGGCGCGTCGGTCTTGTACCGTTCTTCAGCAGCCGAGAAGAATTGGTCCGCGCTGGTATCCTCTCCATGATCAACAGTGCCATTGAGCTGGCTCAGAGAGGAGGAGCTGCGTTCTTGTCGCCGGTGTACTCGTCCGCGCATAAGCACAATCTTGGTGTTTTGCGTGAGAACACCTTGCGCGACAGGCTCGCAGAGCATAATCTTGCCGGGATTGGGTGGTAGATGTGTTACTGGGTGGGGTGGCAGCGGCAATGGGAATAGATCACCGGAATGTACAACCTTGAGCGTGCCGAGGGCGGCACGCAGCGCCGTCATGAGACGCTCTTGGGGCAACTTGCCGCGAGCGACTTGCTGAGTAGGGTGTTCTCTGAAGAAGGTACCTTCGCCATTTTCGAGACGTTTTGTAAGCTCGCTTTCCAGACTCACAAAGACGGTCTCGAGAGGAACAGCAGCTACGTCGAGGACTAAAATCTCGATCCCGCTCCGGCTATGGCTGGTGAGCTTGGAGGGAGCAATCTTTTGCAAGGTGACGGCGAAGCTCTGGAGAGCGGGGGACGAGGGCGAGAACTGGACTGTCGAGTGCGCGAGCGCAGAGGAGCGAACAACGGGCACAATGCACCAGGCACCGCCACTGGAAGAGGCGTTTGGCGTCCAAGGCGCAATGGCAATGTGGTGGATTTCGGGCGAGTTGTCATTATCGGCGTCTGCACGCAAAGTTAGCAACAGCGCGGAGCAGTAGCAAGTAATGGCGCATCAGCATACTCTGGCGGAAGTAAGGAAAGAGATCAGTGAAGAGGTCCTCGGAGAGGATGCCGACATCGCTCTTGATGTGGTCGTCGAGAATGAGGCGCGAGCTGAGGGCAGGCTTGTCAGCACGTCGGCGACGAATCTTTTGCCGAGGCACCGCAGCCGCTGCGCTGGTCGAGGCCGTCGTCATGATGGTGGTTTAGAATAGACAGCTGTTGTAGTATCGAGAGCAATCGAAGCAGAAAAGGTTTCTCAGCTGCCGCAGGCCACGAATGGTGATGTAGAGCTTCGGTTAGCCGCCCCGCAGCATAGCTCTCGCCAGAGCAGGCCGAGGAACGCGGGACGTGCGATGGGTATCGAGAACTCGCAGGATGCAGCGAGCTCGGATACTGCTTGGGGAGATGGGGCGCGAAGCTTTGAAAGTGGTGCAATTGGAGCGTAGCAGCGGCCGTGATGCGATGTGAGAGGCGTGGACCTGGCAAGGTTTTGGAGCAGGCAATGCTTCGGGCAATGGCTAGCTCGGTTGAATGCGACCATGAAAGTGGACGGAGCAGGCCTCGGCAGAGAGAGTTGCTGAGTTGCTAACTTGCTGGGGTCGGCCTTTGCCATTGGTGGGGTCTTGACAAAAGCGGTTAGTACCCGATGCTCCAGGGGGTCATTGGTGGCTTGGGTACGGTACGGATAGAGTTTTGGGCTCTTTGGGGGGCAATCCGGGGTCACAGCCCGCTGTACTGCCGCTGGGCGCTGTTGGCGCTGTCTGGGGTTTTTACGGAATGTCAGCTTGTGACAGCGCCTATAGTGAATAGCATTGGCAAGCCGCCGACACTGGTAATTGAAATTGATATTGGTAAGAAGGGATGACATCAATTGCCTGACATAATGTATGATTTGGCTGACTCTCGAAAATTACGTGTCTTTAAAAACGGCCGCAACGTGCCGTCAGGCTTACCGCTATAACCTACATGTACAGCATAAGTAAAAAACGACAATCGAAAAGGGATGAGAAAGTTTATTCCCATATTCGGCAATTCTCCTTGTCTTGAAGAAAAGGATCATTTGTCAGGTACCTAACGTCAAACCGCTGTTAGTATAGCAACTAGCTTACAGGGCGCCCAGCTGCTTCGGACCGAGAGCAATACCGCCAGGACGAATTGCCTCTCAATGAAGTGGCATAATACGGAAAAGAAGACATCGAACAAGTTCCGATATTTTTCAAGAGCTTTTTGGCTATTGTTGTGTCACCTTGCCGTGGGTGTGCTCGACCCTGCGAATCTGCTCTTGGCGCTAGGTTGGAATTGCCTGGGGATTCAACACCAACGAGATGTGACCACAAGATCTGCCCCTAAATCGGTTTCAAATAATAGATACAAAACAATCAACATGAATAGACAAATAAAAAACTTGAAAGTGGAATCACGGTTCCATCCCAAGGTGACTGTCACATGTGCTCCGCCTGCAAACACCAACCCCAGGTTTAGCGGGCCCAGCATCTCCGCCTCCAGTCTGATGATCTGTGCATTGTCCTCCTGGATTAATTGACTTTCTCTCCGCATGAACAGATCCCGTCCTTTGCAGATCAGTTGCACGACCGTGTCTGTGGGGTTGTCGTCGTGCAGCTAAACATCGTCTGCGAGGCGCTCGCGGCCTCTCACCATCTCTCTCCCTATAACCCACCCTCACAACACTTCAGCCATGGTTATGGCGGAGCAAACACCCATCGTTTCGATAACAACGTTGACCTCCAATGATGCCGCACAAGCACGCCTGAGCTTGCAGAGTAGTCTCACGTCTGACTTGCAATCAGATGCCAGCCCCGTCAAGGCAGAACCTGGCGAATGCAACATATCCGACAAGCCGCCTCAGGAGAAGTGTGAACCGTCAAGACAAGAAGACCAAGATGAAGCCAATGGACTTCGTATCACGAGCCTGTTCGCAACCCTGCCAGTCTATGGACCACCAACAGCCGCCAACAAGGTTCAGGATCTACTCTTCAGAAGCATTTCGTCAATCCTCAGCCTGCTCTTCCTCCTCAGCATTGTCCTTGCGTCCATGATTACCAGCATCCCCGCCATCATTCACAAAGCATTCTTCACATGTACACTCCGCAACTACGACAAGAGGCGCCTCTTTTACGAAGAAGAGCAGCGCCGCGCCGACACACGACGAGCCAAGGAGAGGTCCTGGAAGCGACGCATGTCCTGCGGCGGCGATCCCGTCGACCAAGAAGACCTCGCCCAGCGCTACCAGCCCACTGAAGGCGGCCATGATCGAATCGTCAACGACGTGGCGTACTATGCGCGCAGAGTAGGCCTCGACGTCGAGAAGATCAAGGTCAAGACGGAAGACGGGTTCCTCATCGATCTCTGGCACGTGTACGACCCGTTAGAGTACACGAGCGCCGAGGAATCGGCCCCCAATCACCGCCGCGTCTTCCAAGAATCCAAGATGCGGCGCAGAAACCCCGACGCCAAGCGCAAGGCACCGGTCTTGCTACTACACGGCTTGCTACAGAGCTCTGGCGCCTACTGCTGCGGCGACGACGAGTCCCTGGCCTTTTGGCTGTGCAAGGCCGGGTACGACGTGTGGCTGGGCAACAACCGCTGCGGCCTCGAGCCCCGGCACGAGGTGCTGCGTGCCAGCGACCCGCGCATGTGGTGCTGGAACCTGACGCAGATGGGCGTTTTTGACCTCTCGGCGCTCATCGACCGCGTGCTCGCCGACACGGGCTTTCCGAAGCTGGGCCTGGTCTGCCACTCGCAGGGCACCGCGCAGACATTTGTCGCCCTAGCAAAGGAGCAGCGGCCGGAGCTGGGCAACAAAATCTCGGTATTTTGCGCCTTGGCCCCCGCCGTATACGCCGGGCCGCTGATCAAGAATACCTATTTCCGATTCGTACGTCTGCTGTCGCCGGCAATGTTCCGGTGCGTATTTGGCATACACGCATTTATCCCCTGTATGATGCAGATGCATGGGCTGGTGCCGCCCAGACTCTACGGCTGGCTGGGATACAAGGTGTTTTCGTACTTGTTTGGGTGGACGGACGGGCGGTGGGACCGGGGCCTGCGCGACCGGTTCTTCCAGTTCGCGCCCGTCCACGTGAGCGCCGAGACGATGCGTTGGTGGCTCGGCAACGACGGCTTCGCCAAGCACAAGTGTGTGCTGGCCACCAGGGAGACGGTGCGCGGCGAAGACAAGATTGACCAGCAATATGCGCACGACGATGCGCAAGGCATCGTCAGGGTCCAGACGAAAGAGGACATGGAGCTTCGGCGGCTGTACGGCCGCGGCGCCACGGCCTGGTACGACGAAAGGGTGCCGCCCATGGCGCTATGGGTCTGCGAAAAGGACGAGCTTGTCGACGGGCGAAAATTGCTGCGCCGCTTCAGCAACGGCCGGGAGCCGCATGTCAAGCTCGTCCACAGCAAAGTGGTAGACGGATACGAGCATCTAGATGTCTTGTGGGCCATGGATGCCGTAGACCAGGTCTTTGTCGAAGTACGCGAGGTTCTGTGGAAGACGTGGATGAGCAGAGAAGAATGCATTGTTCCGGATGGCTGTGAGGGGGTAGCTGAGTGGCAGCCGGCGGTCGCGCAAAGCACAGCACAACAACATATACCCAAGGGCTGAGGAGTCGGACAAACACGGCGAGGTGTTTTAGACTTTAGGCACATTTCTTGTGACTTTTGCGATTTTCTTTTTTTTTTTCCAGTCAGTCTCTGCCGCAAAATATATGAACTTGTCATGATCACGAAGCAGCAATGTAAAAACAGGCAAAGATGGGAGTATGCGGGCCCATGCGGACGAATATTTTGATTTGAAAGAAGCCTTGGTATTTTTATGTTCTTGCTGTATTCTATTGAGAAGATGGCATGCTGTATGCATACATAGCGTCAGGCTTTTAATGTACAGATGAATGCAAGACAGTCCGATGTACAACAATGCCATCCAGGCAGTCTATCCCGATTGTGTCAGTCGTGTACATGCTATCATTACATTTTTATCCCATGCGCTCAGCCTCCTCAAGTAGCTTCTCGACACTGAAGCGTGCGTCGCCAGCGGCGAACCACTCGAGGAGCTGCTTGCGGGCCTCTGCGCGCTCCTTGCGCTCGCCTTGCAGCTCGACGCCGGCCTCCCAGGCGCCGTAGAAGCGCTGGAGGCAGACAGCGAGCCACTTTGCGTGCTCGGGCTTGACGCCGCGGTCGTCGACGACGTGGCCCTGCATGAGAACGAGCCCCTTGTCGTGGGCGAGGTCGAGGTGGTGGGTGATTGTGGTGTGCGGCTGGGCAAACTCGCCACGCGTCTTGTACTCGGCGAGCTGGGTGAAGAGGACGGTGCTGGTGCGCGAGGCCGGGTCAAACACCCACTGCAAAAAATGTATCTCGGCGCCCTGGGTCTCGTGCGGGACGGGCAGGACGAACTGTGGCGCGCGGCGCGCGAGCGCCTCCATGGCGCCGTAGGTCGGGGCGGGGATGACGGCGGAGAGTCGCGAGGGCGAGGCGGCGTGGCGCAGGCGCCAGATGGCGGTGATTTCTTTTTCTGGCAGCGCGCGCACCTTTTCGAGGTCGAGGATCTCGTCGAGCGTCTTGACGGCGGGCTTGTCGCCCGAGGCGGCCGTTTTGCGCGCGGCCTCGGCGGCGGCAGCGCGCTGCTTCTCCTGTCGGGCGTGTTCATCGGGGTTGTTCGTCGTCGTCGTCGGGAGGTCGCCGCGGTTGGGCTGGGCGACTGGAGTCTCGGGTGCCTGGGGTATGAACTGGTCAATGGCCGGGTCGATGGCGCCCTTTTTGCGCTGGGCGAGTATCTGGTCGGCGTAGGCGGCGCGGAGGTCGTCAATGGACGCGTGACCCTCGCTCTTGGCTTTGTTGTCGAGCTTGTCGCGATACTTGTCGAGCACGGCCCGAGGCACCGCGTTGTGGGTGGTGAGGAAGCGCACGTCATGAACCTGAGCCCAGCGACGCTGGACGGGGAGCAGGCGATGCCGTAACGACGACGAGGTACGCGGCGAGGCGGCGGCGGCTGTGAGATGGCGGCAAACGGGGCCACGAGCAGAAACAGCCATGGCCATGATGATAACCCAGGATTTCAATTGATTGAACCGGAAGAGGGAGACAGTGGCGGGCGCAATGGATAACAGCGGCTTTATTGGGCTGTTCCAAGCTCGTTTCCTTTTCGCCGTATGGCAAAGGTGCAGGCCGAGATAAATGGGGCTCTTCGACGTCAGCGGCCCCAGCAAGCGGCGAATCAGGTCAAGCTCGCGCGGGACGTCAAATTGATCATCATTGGACAGGCAGGTACTAACTAATTACAGCGGCCATTTAGCGAGCATTGGGGCTGATTGGACCTGCTTTGACCTCTTTGACTGGTCAGTCACCCGCTGCAAACTGGGCTCACAAGACTTTTTTTTCGCCGCAAGCACTGCTGGAATTCTGGAGTTACCGGCTGACTGGATCGCTCCGAAAACCGAAAACGAAAGCTTCCTCCCATCTTGAACCAACCGCTCATCAATCCAGCCGTTTGTTTCTCTTTGCCTTTCACTTCTTCTTCTTCCCCAGACATTATTCCCTCTTCCTTCGACTAAATCTCGGTGCTTCAAGGCGTCGTCGGTCGCCCAACTACCGTCATTCATTCATCTCGTTTGCATGCAAGCGCCTTGTTCAGTTCTCGTCTTGTCAGCCTCTTTTTCTTTCCCTCTCTCCGACTTTCTCTCTGGCTTGAGGTCAACCAGAGTCGTTGTCCAACCCCGCCTCGCGGCAAATGCCGACTCTTTGAGCTTCTCAGCCCGAGGATCATTTTTCCCTTTTGCATTGCATTGCGCGTTCTGCCTTTGGAATCCACAGACTTTGTTCCGATACTTCTGCTCCCTTGGTGCTAGCTAGCTACGTATTTAGCTCCCTGGCTTGCGCACCATGGCCGACTTTCGGCAGCTTGCGCTCGAGTTTGTCCTCGCTGATGACGAAGCCAACCAACATGCCTTGGCCATACAGGCCGCACAAGGCAAGTCTTACCGACACAAGACGCCACGTTCTATACTTATCCTGACCGTCTTCCAGAACTTCAGACCGCCGCCCCCGCGACAAACCCTGTCGCCCGCTGGGTAGAGTCTGTACAGGCTTGGATGCCAGGAAGCCACGGTGACAGCCAAGACTCTCAAGAACAGCCCGACTGGACGGCGCGAGCCAAAGGTATGTCTCTTCCTGTAAACTGAATACTTTTCATACCCTAAGTGCTATAGCCTTGGAGTTCTTGTCCGAAACCCTCGAGCATGTCGGCAATGACGTATTGAAGGCTAGCCAAGGTACGTAGCTTGCTTGCGACGTCAGCCCACATCCTGGCTAATGACACTGCGCACAGTTAAACTCTTAATTGGCTTCTTTGGTGCCATGTTCGACGTCGATCACAAGGCAGGCGTCCTGCCATCTGCTTCGGCCCTCTCGAAAATCGTTGCCATGAAATCGTTCCAGCCCTCGACTGGTTACGAAATCATCCAAAAAGTGTGCACACTCAAGGACGACTTCTCCCGCCAAATAGCCAAGACCCGACTGGCAGTATACGCACTCTTGCGCTCCCTCATAGCACACAAAGATGTCACCGCCAACATCAAACGTCGTGATGACAGTACTGGCTTTATTGTTGAGCTGATTGAACTGTGTCGCAGTGAGCGCGATCCCGACTGTCTACTCGTCTGGTTCGATATCCTGCGCATATACATGTTGCAGTATGCTCCCGAAAAGGAGGCTCTGGAGCATGTATACGGCAGTTTCAAGGCCTACTTTCCCATTACCCTCCCGCGAACCGCGCAGAGCAAGGTCACTCCCGATGAGCTCAAATCACAGTTGCGCAAATGTTTCGCAGCCCACCATGCGCTGGCAGACAACACCATTCCATTTCTGGTTGGAAAGTTAGATCAAGGAGATGGTGTCACAGTCAACGTCAAATTGGATGTGCTTCGCACCCTCAAAGCGTGCCTGGAGCAATACGACGAACCCAAGCAGTCTGTAGTGCCCTTCGCCAATCGTATATGGGGCAGCCTCAAGTACGAGGTCCGTAACGGGGAGATTGAGGATGCAATCTGGGCCACTCTCGAAGCTCTCAAGGCTCTTACGACTCGCTTAAGCGGAGACGACTTGCGTGACTTTACGCTCAACGTCACCCGTGACTGTGTCAACGACCTCTCGAATGCCATGTACGCTGGCCCGGCAGGCCGACTACTTGTTGCGATTCTGAGCGCATCACCGGCCGCCTTTGTACTGATGGTCGCTCCAGCCATTACTCACATCAAGGAAAACCTGCGTCACCCAAAGTCTGAGTCACATAGTCAGGATCTGCTGAGGCTGTTGAGGGTAATTCTCGAGACCCGCATATTGCTCATGAAACATACCATTACCGCCGAAGAACTGACCGATTTTATCTCTATCGACACTGTTTTCAAGACACTATTCGATAACATTTTCCAGTCTAGACTAATGGCCGCAAAAAACGCCAACGCATCCCAAGAAGAACTCAAAATTGGCGCGGAAGCGGTTCAAGGCGCTGCTGTACTTCTTTGCCAACGGGCTTCTATTGCCGTTGATGTCACGGTTGAGAGTCCCCGACTACTTTCTGACGGAGCCTGTGCCGAGATTTGTGATTCGCTATTCGAAATTGCCACACGCCACTCGCGGGACCCCCGACAACACCCTTCCGCATCTGATGAACTCGTCAATGAGTCGGCAAGGTCTCTTCAGCGCATTGTTCTAGATCTACCAGCTGCTTTCATCACCCTCTTGCAAAAGGGTACAATTATTCTTCGGGAGTGTCTGGACGGACAGGGCGCCGACGCTGAGAAAACAATCCAAGATCTGGGGTCGATGTTGGCATATGTCGGCTGCTCCGAACTTCCATCGCCGCCCTCACCAGGACTTGAACACTTTGTTACGCTTGTCTGTGCACTGACAAACGAGCTTTTGGCAGCTATTGAATCCAAGGCTGACAACAAGCTCTGGTGCTCGCTGGTCGCCGGTATTCAGTCAGCCTGCCGCTACTTCAACGATGCCTGCTTCAAGCAAGACTTAGATCGCAACGAGCTCCACGTGTCAACTACGTGGCTGAGTGATATCACGACCCTGCACCCTGAACTCAAGAGCGTGGGCAACCCCCATGCCAGCCACGAAGTGGATATGCTGAGGTCGAGCACTGCCAAGTCCATGGCCGATATATACGGCGAATTTCTTTTGATAACGTTATTCATTGTCAGAACGCTGTATCGTAAGGCAGCCCATACCACAGGCAACATCAGCAACGAGAGCATAGTGCTGAGCGATGACTTTCCTCGGGACGATCAGTTTTCTGCATCTCAATACTTGTATCTGATATCCAGCCTCGCGAGCTTCGTTACGCACAAGTTTACCGAGACACAACAAGCGGCGCTGGCTGCTGAGACATGGGCTATCAACTTATTCCAAGATGGTTACGCAACAACACCGAGCTCCTGGAGATGGCTTGTCAATGGCCGCGTCAATTCGTTGACATTCGGTATCGTGGAGGCGTTGCACCCGGCTCGGGTAGCCAAGCTGGTGGGTAGACCAATTTTGGCTATTTCAGAAGTGATGCTGACCATGTATAGTTTGACGGCGATATTGGGCAACAAATGCTTGTTGCCATCATCTCGAACACTGAGAGAGATAACAGCGCGACCGCAACTGCTGTATCCAAGTCTATATTGAGCATACTTGCCAACAAATACACACTGGAGACGGCCGAACCCGTTTTAGATGCTATCAACACAGAATTGGCTAATGCACTCATGAACTCGGCAGAGTCATCCATCGACAAGGCTATTCCAATACTCGCTATTGCTGCTGGCCTGCTGCGTCGATACAACGGAAAGCAGACACAGCGCTTGGTTGAGCTTATCCGTGACAGCCCCAAGAACAAAGTCATTGGTTATAACATAGCCCGCCTTCTTGAGCTCATTGCCGCTCCGCAAAGCTTCCTATCCAAGGACGCCTACGCAGTCGTTAAGCCGCTATGGATGCAGAAGCTATACATCCAGATGGCACAGCCTATGTTGCAGTCTGCCCTGTCCACAGGCCAAGTTCCCCACGACAACCTTGCCAAGACTAGCTTTGGATTGGGTGTGTTGATGCTCGTGAAGCATATGCCCTACTCGATATACGAGAACGACGTTGAAAAGCTCCTACGTGTCGCTATATCGGTTGCCCAGACTGCTGGTATCGGCAATGATACACTGGCCGGTCTGGCTGTGCTTAAAACGGTGCTGACAGAGGCGCCTGAGAAGTCGCAGGACCATATCCGCAGCATCATTGGTATCTGCACGAGCACCTTTGCTATGGATGAGGAGCCCAAGCCAAAACCTGACTGGGTGCCGGAGTTTATTGCCGCGCCATCGCGTGATCCAGAGACGTTGGCTCGCTGTAGCAAGAGCGGGCTCCAAATCCTGGGTGGCCTACCGCGACTTGTCGAGTCTCGCTACCTGTTGGCCTATGTGCCGCAGGTGGGAAGGCATCTGGCCGCAGCGTGCGGCCACAGAGTCCGCGAGGTTCGTGCGTCTGCTCGTGCAGCACGTGTTGCATGGGCCGAAGTCAAGTAAGATGTGAGCATTGATAAATGGAAATGGAGGGGGAAACGCGCATTCCATCGCATGACTGGCAGTGCAGTGGGCGGCTAATTATGCAGTGGTGAACTTAAAAGGGGGGGGAGCTCTTAATTTACAATTTGACGATTTCTTTTCACTCGGCTAGAACTTATTGGCGTGAATTCTTTGTGGAAGGGTGGTCGTGAGGGATGGCAGGCAGAGACAAGTCTGAAATGGCTGTTTCTTCTACCATTTTCATCCACGCATAGCACTCATACATTGCTTCTCGACCTGTGTAGATAAGTGGGAATACCATTTTCTTGTTTTGATTTTTATAAAACATGTTTTGCGCCTTGTCTGTATTCGGGAATAGATTGCGTCGTCTCCTTTTGACCATCGCGTGTATATAAAACGTAAACAACTATCCACCAATACAACACCTCATCTAACACCCATCTTTTCCAGTTGGTTAGGAACTGTGCCCCATAATGCAGGAAGCGAGGCTGCTGTAATTTCTCCTTTTCGTCCTTGCGGGAACGCAAACCACCATCGAAACCGCCCCGGCTACTACGCCTTGCGCTTCCGCGCCTCGCCCTTGGCCTCGGTGGCCGACGCCGCCAAAACGGCATCAAGCAGATCCGGGTTGGCGTCGAGCGTCTCCCGCGATGCCGCGACGACGCGCTTGGGATCCTGCTTGCCGATCAGCGGCACGGCCGACGCGAGCATCTCCTGAAACGGCGCGGCGACGAAGAAGCCGACCTCGTCGAACCAGCCAGCAAATTCCTTGGCGAGGCTATACGTTTGCATCTTTTCGCCGGCTCGCTTTGGCTGCACGGTGATTTCCAAGTTGTAGATGGGGACATTCTTTTTCGTCGTAGTCGAAATGGTAATCTTTCTTGTAATTAGCAAAAGGGACCTTTTCTGGCGGGCGAGCGGGCAAGAAGGGTAGGATTACTTTGTCGCCAGACGGCGCTGTGCCTTGGTAGATGACGCCCTTTTCCCGAAAAGTCGTCCAGTATGTCAGAGCTGCGTTGAGGAGCATGTAGATGACGACGGCGGCCGCAGTGTAGTGCTTGGTGCTGTCCCAGCCGAGCTTGTAGTCCCAGAGGAAGCAGAGGGCGGCGACGGAAAAGGCGCTGTAGCCGAGCACGAGACGCACATCCTGGAGGACATGGGTCTGCGTGAACTTGAGCGAGTTGAGGTAGTTGGGGATCGCGTCGTCCGAGGTGTTCTTTAAATCTGTCGGGGGGGCGGCGCGTTTAGCATATACCATGGACGGGAGGGCGGTTCCCCAAGGTTGGGCCGTGGAGGGGGGGAGTCCTACCGGCAAGGTTGTAGAGCGAAATCTTCTCGGTAGCCATTGTGGCTGTATGGTAGGGGCGTCGCGGTCGTGAAAAATCAGGATATGAGGAGAGATTGGTCGGGTTCGTCGTTGCGCTTGATGGTCGAAGTGGCTTGTGTAAGTGTCGTTCGTGGGGAAAGGATAGCTGTCCCCAGCGGCCGACCACCAATGCCAGAAAGTGGAGACTTGCTTTTGGAGCTGTTCTGCAGGGCTCGCAGCGGTCTTGCAGCGCCTCAGAGCCCGCCCGGCAGCGCTGGGAAAGTACCGCTGTCAGCCAGCTTCGAGCTAGCGGCAGGCGGCAGAATAGTAGCTCCGGACAAAGCGGCGGCGCCAGCTCTTCCCATTCCCATCAACCTCTCAGCAAGCATCCTCCGCCGTCACGGCCCTCGAATCCCCCATCTCCCACGCCCCCCGCGGACCGACACACCAATTCGCTCCATCATGGCGCAGGTTCCTGTGCAGACCCTCTACCGGGACCCCCAGTTGTTGTATGTCGCAAATGGCGAAACCAGCCCCCCCCCCTCCCCTCGCAGAGCGGCGGGTTACCAGCTGCTAACCGGCGCCGTATAGCTACTGGATCCTGATCCCCATCTCCGTCGTCATGGTGCTCACGGGCGTTCTCCGGCACTACGCGTCGGTGCTCATGGCGCCGGTGCCCAAGAAGCTCGACGCCAAGGCTCTCCGCGAGCAGCGGGCCCTGGCGCGCGGCGTCACCCTCCGCGCGAACCACCACGTGCTGTCGCGGCGCGCGTTCGAGGCCCGCCGCGAGGCCCTCGCCGCCGGCTACGAATCGGGCGAGTTCCTCAAGGACCCGGACAGCAAGGGAAAGCCGCCCGGCAACCCGCTCAGCGACCCCGGCGCCATGGACGGCATGATGGGCATGATGAAGAGCAACATGGCCATGATCATCCCCAACACGCTCATCATGAGCTGGATTAATGCTTTTTTCAGCGGCTACGTCATCAGTATGTGTCTAACAGCTTTGACAATGCGAGGGAAAACGTAGGGCGTTGCTGACCTGGCTGTAGTGAAATTGCCATTTCCCATTACCATCAAGTTCAAGAGCATGCTGCAGGCGGGCGTGCAGACCAAGGACATGGACCCTCGATGGATGTCGAGTATCAGTTGGTACTTTTTGTGCATCTTTGGCCTCCAGTTTGTCTACGTCTTCCTTCTCGGCAGCGACAATGGTGAGTTTTTTGTTTCCTGGGCTGCAGCAACACATACAGGGCGAAATACTGACGTTCTTCTACAGCCGCCAGCCAGCTCGCTCAGCAGATGCAGGCGCAGCAGATGCCTGTGAATCCCATGGGTGGACCTGGTGTCGACATTGACAAGCAGTTCAAGGCCGAAGCCGAGAACCTGCAAGTCATCGAGCACTACTCTGTTCTGGACGAGGTTGAGGATCGCCTGCTAGCCCGTTTCTAGCGGCGTCGTTGATGACACCCGAAGAATATAAAAATAGATGATAGATGAATGTGTACAAGATATACGCCGTCCCATGAATGTTCCCAAAATAACCAACCGACCCAGCCCATGCTTTCCAACAATGCGACTATGCGCTGTCCCACCACAAGCAGACGCCGAGACCTTCTTTAAACATGCTACCCTTGATGCGGTAGGGTGTCTTAATGGGCGTGTCTTCGGTTTGCGTAGGGCCAATAGGGGTCTGGTCATGCCACTCCTCGTCAACGACCTGCAGGCGCACCATCTCGTGGGTATCATAAAAAAGCCTCTCTTCCTCGTCAATGTTCCAGATCCAAAGCTGCTCAGAGTGATTACTGCGCAAACAGTTAGCGATGCCTGCTGCAAGGACGCGGCAGTTGAGCTACTTACTATTCAGCACCCGCAGGTAGCTCCTCGAACGGCACAAAGATGTCGTCGAAAAAATCTGTCCGTACGTTGATACCGGCGGGCGTGGAGCTGCGTATCCGGCCGATTATGACCTCGCCTTTGAATGGGCGAAAGACAATCATGCGGAACTCGACTTGAATATAAATTAGCCTTTGTCTGAAGTCAGGGTTTGACTTGGAAGTGTAGTACCATTTATATTGACCAATCCGGTTCCATGGCCGATGAGTCCCTCTGACGTCCATAGAATATCATAAAGACATATGCATAAGCCGATTTTTTGAATGACCTGTCACCATCAAGAGTCAGTCAGTGCGCCCCGAGTTAACGGGCAAGGGCCGGCTCACCTTATTGGCGTATTTGGCGTTGATGTTGTCTTCAATGGCGATGATACTGCGTTTAGAAAAGTCTTCTGGCGCAACCTGCACGAGATCTGAAATTTTCGTCTAGTACAGTATATGAGTCAATAATTGCCACCTTGACTCCAATCGTGTGTGACGTACAAGAATGAACATGGCGAGGCTCGTCGCGGTCGCGATCCGCGAGAGGGAGATTCAATATTCGGTACCAGTCAGGGCCACAGCCCATTTCCCAGCAGTAAGCAAACAGAATAAAAGTTTCACTGGCCGGAAGCGACTCGTTGAAACGAATGAGATCTTGCTTTGGTGACGCTCAGCTCCGGGAGCGCGAGACGACCTGGCTTAGAAAATCAGAAAGCTGCGCGAGAACGAAGCCACAACAAGCATCTAATTGGGTTTAGCCGTCAAGCCTCACTGTGGCTTTGATGAGCTGACCGCCTGCCGCTTCAAGTGGCGATCCACCAGACAGACAAGTTCGTCCGACAGTCAGCAGAAAAAAAGGCGGCGCCTCCCCTTGCCGCTCTCCACCCGAAATATCTTGGGAAGCTCCTTGCCAAGCTAAAGATACTTTTCTGCTTCAGATAATAACAAAACAGACCGCACTCTCTGAATTCCGGCTGCGCACTCCGCTGTGTACGCTCTCGCATCGGACTGTCAAGGTAAAGCTTGCTGAAGCCGCTCAGAGGCTGTTGCTTGTTAGTTTTTTCCGCCGTCATCTGCTGTTTCCTCCCGCGTGCGCTCTCTCACTCCTTCTTTCTTTGAACGAGCATTTCCACAGACAGTGTTGCGCAGCAAGTCCTTCTCATCTCTCAGGGTGAACTTTAGCCAACGCACGCTTACTCTCATCTTGGAGCTTTCCCTACACCAACCCTTCTTCATCTCGTCTCTCTCCTATTCATCATGTCGGGATACGGGTACGGGCCGCCACCGCCGCCCCCACCCCAAACATCAAGCTCTTCAGGAGGCTATACTCGCGGACCAAGCTCCCAGCGGCGTGGAGGCCCCCATGGCCGTGGTCGTGGAGGACAGGGGCATCACACCGGGCAGCGACATGAGCAGCATGCTTCCCAGCCGCGGTACGATTATCCGCCTCAGCCATATGCGCATCACCCTCTCAGTGCCACGAGCTATCCCCCGACGCCTGCTGCCGGCTATCCGCATCAACCTCACCCTCCTCCCCAATGGGGACACGAGCACGTCGGCCATCATGCACATGCGCCGGCGCCAATGCCAGCCGCGTCATATTCCGCATATCCGCCTCAAAGCTACCCTCCGGTGCATTACACCCAGCCGCAGCAGCAGGTTCCATATACACCGCCCCAGCACTATCCCTATGGCGCGCCGCCGCCGCCGATCCCATCTCAGTGGAATGGATCGGCACAAACGCATCATCTTGGTGGCCGGCCAGCACGCGGCGGTTATCATGACAAGGGCCCAAGGGGTCCAGCAAGACCCCCGAATGGCAGTGGCTATGCACAGCCCTACCAGCCTAGTCCACGCGCTCATCACCCTCCTCAACACTTTCCCTACGGAGGGCCTCCTCCTCCAACACCGCCGTCTGTCCCCCACCACAAAGACACGCAACATGGGCAGTACCCACGTCGCGGTCGCGGAGGCCACCGAGATGGCGGCAACCGTGGTCGGGGTGGCCACCACAATGGTAGGCACCCTAATAAACCGAATCAAAATCCCGTCCAGCAGAAGAATGATTCCTCGTCTCATGGAAAGAAGAAGAAGCGCAAGACCAACACACTTGGCTTGACGCCTGGCATGGGGGAGGAATCTGAAGATGACGAGGGGGAGGAGAAGACTCTGAGTGAGCTACTAGGACAAGAGGCATTAAGGTATGTCAAAGCACTGCGCATTCCGACTCGTTTTCAATTTCTAACCCCAGCTTTAGTAATATCGGTGACGTTGCTGCTTTTCTAGCAGTGCGTCGACAGAACTACCCCACGAGAGCTCGTATCGAGGCCAAAAAGGCTGCCGCGCAAGCGCAAAGGAACGAGGATAAGACTGCTCTACTCGAGAGGGAAGCAGACAAGCTGCGTAAGCAGCTACGCAAAGTAGAATCGTCTATCAAGCGAAAGCGAGAGCAGGGCGACGAAGGTGATGAGATGCGTGGCGCCTCGGATGACTCGTCCGACGATGGCCCCCCTGAAACTCTTTCAACCAAGGCGTCGTCTACGACTATTCCCAGTCGGCCACTTCCTGCTGCTACTGGAAAGAGGGCAGATGTTACTAGACACTGCAAATACTATTCTACAGGTGGGACTTGCGGTAAGAAGGGCAAGTGCCGCTTCGTGCATGACCCTGAGATCCGCGAGGCTGCCATCAAAGAACGCGAGGCCAACCATGGCCGCTTAACCATTCAGCAGCGCCTAATCTTGAATGACAAGGAGCAAGAAGATCTAACGGTCTTGCGGTCTATCCAGTACCTCCGTCAAAAGGGCATCATGTCTGACGCAATCGCTGCGAGTGCGGCCGCCTTAAACGGGGGCAAGGAAAATAGCGCCGAAGAGGACACAAAGGTCAAAAAAGAGAACAGATCAGCTGATAAAGATCCTGGCCCACCACTTGTCGTTTCATCCACTTCTCCATATCAGCTACTTCCGCCCCCGGCATCGCCACCGCAGGCAACCGTGAAGGAGGAGCCTGGTGTGAGCACGGTACAGAGTCAGTCAAACGACAAGATGGAGGTTGAAAGTGACGACTCAGACACTACTAAACACTACGAGGGATGGCTCCTTCAACCCTACGGCTCAAGCGGCAAAGGCAACGTTGCGCCGTGAGTACGGTCACGTTGAAGCATCATGTACTAAACACGCGAGAACAACCAGCCTAGATCGGACATTTTTCTAGGGCAGAATGTAGAGTGGAGTGATATTCTCGATTACTGCCATCATTGTAACACAGCTAACCACTACTTTTAAAATACCACTACTTGGCTTGATGTTGTGACCCGTGCTACCTTGACAGCATAAGTAGAGTACTAAGCGACATAGAAAAGAATAATTGTGAAACTCCGTCGCTAAATGTTTATATAACAAGATATGCTCGCCAAAAGCCGCCGTCCGACTGTTTGTCCCCCTCTTGTGTTCTAGAGCAAACTGAAAGGAGAGAGCAAGAAGTGCAGGAATAAAAGCTCTCTAAACAAAAGGTCATCCCCCGATAACGCCATGGTATATTCTGAATCTGCCTCGTTTCCCCCGCACTCCGCCCACCGCAAAAATCCTTTGCATATCCGTCACCTAACACGGAGCAAGACAACGAATCAAAAAAACCAAGAGAGTAGAGGGGGAATAGAAAGTTCACCGGTAGCCACGGAGGGCTGTGCGGCGACGTTCCTCCTTGGCGGCCTTGAGGCGCTTCTCCAGCTTCTCCTCGCGGACGTCTTCCAGTCGGGCGATGCGCGCAGCGCGGTCCTCCTCGTCGTAAATGTCGTCCATGCCGGCTTCCATGTCGGACGAGGCGTCGGACGCGTACCCGTAGCGAGGCTCGCCGCCATCGGCTTCCTCCTCCTCGTCGTAGTCGATGAAGTCATCCATGTCCTCGTCGAATTCGTCATCGTACTTGCTGCCGCCGCGGGGCCGGACTTTGGGTGCGCTGAGCAAAGCGCCGCCGCGCGGGGCGTCGTGGTGTCGCTTCTTGGAGTCGCTGGTGGCGGGCTTGGGCCGTGCGGTGCCCGCGTAGCCGGTCGTCGCCGTGGCGGCCTTTTTTATCTTCTTCTCGGGTTCGACAGCGGCGGCAGGCTTGCGGGCGGAGCCTGACGAGGCTGTTGGTGGCCGCTGCCTAGACAGAGACGAGGAGGGCCCAACGCCGGGCCGTCTGGCGCTGCTACTGCCACCGTTCGAGATACCGCTACTCGCGGAACGCTGCGAGGGCCGTGATGTGCCACCGTAACCGGGAGCCCCGACCGGTTTCTTCCCCCTCGCGGCTGCCGTCGCTTGTCTAGAAGCGGCAGCGTCCTGCGACTCCTCCTTGGACCGCCGCGGGGGGTTTTCGACCTTTTTGTGCTGAATCTTGCCAACCTGTCCCATGGACGCCTGCGCCGCCTTGCCGCGGGCGAGGATCTCGGCAAATGAGCCTTTCTTTGGTGCTGCTTTCGCGGGGGCGGCGGCGGCATTAGCGGATGCGGGCTCCGGGGCAGGTCGAGGCTTGCTCAGCATCGGTTTCGACGGTCGATCGGCCGCTGTTCCGGCGTAACGCTGCGCAGCGAACGAGGCCTGGGTCGACTTTGGCGCCGGCACCGGCGACGTGACGCGCGGTGCCTTGTTGAGATTGCTGGAAAGCTCAGCGCTGGCCTTTCGCTTGATGTTCGCGGCGGGATTCGGGCGATCGGTCGTTGGAGTCTTGCCAGCCCCTCCGCTGATCGAAGCTAACAAGTCACCGATCTAGATGTAGTCAAGGTTAGTGAGCTGTGTCGCGGAAAAAATGTACAGACTGCTCGTGTCTGGTCGACGCTCTGACTCACAGGCATCGTGAAAGTGTCGTTTGGTCACGCTTGTCAAGGGTATTGAAGATGCCGTCGGGATGGGTGCGCGTGTGTTGTTTCTGTTTTCGGTACAAGTTTCTGCCGGCTGCTCAGCGCTCAGTCAAAAGCCTCGGGACCCAAAACCAAGGCAAACGATCCTCGCAGATTGGGGTCAGCTCCGACCTGGCGCGCCGAGGCAGCACTTGTATTTCGCCGTGTACGGAACACAGTTCCCGCGTGCGGTACAGGAGGACCAATAAAACTGTTTGAGAATTTGCGAAAGCGACGGTGTGATGGGTCGTTGGTACAATGATTCACAGCTTCGTGAATCAAAAACAGAGTGGTTGTACGGGAAAAGTGCACAAAGAAGAAAGACGATATGAAGTGAGCAGCTGTCAACTTGTCCCCGGTATTGGCTAGCCTGACCAGTCCAAGGCAGGCGCAATGTCGTAAAGGAAAAAAAAAGTATGCGCCACATCCGAGATGAGGCACGTGATGCATGTCATATTGGTGGCGGGGGTAGGTGTGGCTAGTGCGGACGTAAATGAGGCCCCACTCCCTGGCCTGCGCCCTAACCTGACTGGCTCGCCTAGGAGATACCCGTCGCCCACAAATTGGAAAAGAATTGTGTGAGGGCATCCACCACTTGGGGCTTTTCTGTGTGTCTACTTTCTCGTGACCCGCCCATTCAGAACCCTTTTCTCTTGATTTTACTCTCAAGCCATTGCATCAATTTTGAACCCGAAGGTTTCAGTCTCCGCCTCAATACCCGCGGTTAAAGTGATTGATTTCTCGTGTTCCTTTTCGAACTCTCAACAGTGAGTCGCGCCGTTGCCTCCATGCCTTGCGCCATGAACTTGGATTTCGAGTGTCTATACATGCCTGCCACCCCGCCGCCAAAAAAAGGCTGGCATGAATTGAACACTGGAAAAGTTCAGCCGGGAGCGCGAAACGCTTGATTGCAGCTCGGCTAACCATTTCCAAACAGAACAATTCAAAATGAAGCACCTCGCCGCTTACCTTCTTCTTACCCTCGGCGGTAACGAGTCCCCCTCCGCCAAGGACATCACCGGCGTCCTCTCTGCCGTCGGCATTGAGGCCGATCAGGAGCGCGTCAAGACCCTCCTCTCCGAGCTCAAGGACAAGGACATCAACGAGGTACGGGCACACAAATCGGTCACGGGTGGGCTGTCGACGAGCAAAGGTCTTTTTCTGCGCGTGCAGCTGGCGACGACAAGGAATCCTCTCACTCGCGCAGGAAAAGATCTGGCTCTCCACAGAGTATCCTGACTATAACTACAGAAGTGCACAAAAAAAGAGAAATAAAATGCTGACAATGTGACTTTTTGCAGCTGATCGCCGAGGGCTCCAGCAAGCTCGCCTCCGTCCCCTCTGGAGGCGCTGGTGGCGCTGCTGCCGCTGGCGGTGCCGCCGCTGCCGGCGGTGCTGCCGACGCTCCTGCTGCCGAGGAGAAGGAGGAGGAGAAGGAGGAGTCCGACGAGGATATGGGCTTCGGTCTGTTCGACTAAGCGGTCCGCTCACGACTGTTACGGTAACGACGACAAGGGAAAAAAGGAACAAGACGGAACAACAGCTGGCCTCTTTTTCTTCTTTCTTCGGTGGGAAAAAGCGATTTCATGGTTTTCGGGTATTGTGCAACAGAAACGGCAATGGACCAATGTGCACACTTGGGGTTTTACGTCCTAGACTCGCCCTGGCGCGATAGTTGGTTGTTTGGCCTCGAGATTTACGATGAATCAGAATCAATTTTTCGAAGCGCTGCTGCTGCTGCTGTGCCCTGCGGGCCATTGTGAGACTTGTAACGTGTCGTCGTCGTCGTCTTCAACTCAGTGTGGTATCTAAAAGCATTGTGCCATCTTGTCTCATCATTAAAGCTATAGATTACGAGAGCTAAGAGGTCCCAGAATTTTCAACTCGCGAGTTCGCGCACTTCTATCGCTTTTCTGGCCGATAGTCGGATTCTTGACCTTGCCAGGAAAACCGGCGCGGCTCTGCTACCTCGGCATACGCGGGCAGAGGTGAACTACACGGATCGGTCGCCGAAAAGTCGCCTTCGCGGTGCTCTGGCTGTGATGCCCCATAATCATTATCATCGTCGTCGTCGTCATCGTCATCATTAGACTCGCTGCGTCAGCCCAGATTAGCAGTTGGGCAGACCACCTTATCTGTTCCCTGCGTTTTCTCTTGTCAAACTCACCGATACCATTCTTGTAACTCGCCGGACCGATAGCCCAGGAGATTGTAGACGGCCGCCTGAAACTCTTCCGTGCCGCTGTGCGGGTTACCGGTGCCCGGATGGATGCCTATTTGCAGCGGCGACGTGGTGCGCATCCTCGCTGCTGTGCCGAACGCCTCCGTTTCCGCCGCCGACGACGACGACGCCCCCTTGGCAGCTGCAGCCTCTACTGCGGCAGCAACCTTGATTCCAAACGCTTCCTTCAGCTTGGTGAAGCGCCCGCCACGGGTAGCGCTGCCCTGGCCGCTGATTGTCGAATTCCGGAGCCGCGCGTCCGGTATGCGGGTGATGTGCGGAGAGCAGTGGTGGTTGTTCTGCGAGAGGCCGTGTACCTCCTCGCAGCCCTTGCGTCGCCCATAGAGGTAGATGCTGATGCTGGTGAATACGATGATGGCGAATATGCTTACACAGAGCGCAGCGATCTGCGCAGGGCTGACGGCGGCCGTTGTCTCCTAGATGGTAACACCGTTCTTTTAGCCGGTTGTTGGTGGTGGCATCTTTCCCCAGGTCCAGCAGAGGAAATTCCCCCCAGGCAAACAAGTCCGTCACTCACGCTGACTGTGCCCGTCATATTTTGGCGGCCGACGTCGTCGAAGGCTGTGGCGGGTGGTGCGGGTGCATCTATGTGTCGTCGTACAAGGATGAATGAGTCGAACTGGTACGACAATCCGACGCGGGTAGACGGAGGAGGATTCGGCTGCAAATATTACACACAAAAACAAATCAAAGAAGCGACTCAAAAAGCGGCCAAATACAAGCCTTCTCCGCTGGCGGCCAAGCCACCGTCAAAGAAAGCAAACATTTCTGCCTGCTTATTTGGGTCAACACGCCCTTGGGCCTGGACGTCCAGGGCTCGATCGGGGCTCGCTTCAGCGATCTTGCGTGGACATCGGGTCGGGATATACGATTTGCAAATGCTCTGCAGAAAGATGCTTGCTGATCAGTTGCGTTCATGCCCTGGTCACGCAGCAACTATGTAGTTTCTGCTCATCTGAGGCAGTTGAGACCGAGGGTGCGCCCGCTCCTACGCTCGCGCGGCAGAGCAAACAAATCTCGGGAGCATGGCCGCTAATTTCCATATCTACATGGGAGGGACAACAGGGAGAAGCAGGTAATTGGTGTGAAATATAGAATGTATCATCTCATCTGCCCCTGGTGTTCGAGTATTCTTACGGATGTCAGAGGTCGGAGGCTTGGTTGGGGCATCATGAGAAGGATGCTTATTCTTTAACGGAAAAGGCTGCGCAGTTGACAAAAGCTACACCCTTTCCTCCTTTGGTGGTTTTGGTTTCTTGAACGCTACTAGCGAGCATGTCTAGATTCAGTAATCTTTTAAAAGAGTCAAAGGCCCGTTCAAAGGCCAAGGGATCATATATGTTTCAAGTTTTAGCCCAGCTAGTATTGGGCCACCCGCCTTTCGGATTTCTTCATTGCATCTTTTTAGCTTTGCTCGTCTTGGAAGCATTGGGTAATAAGTCGCTCTCAACAATCAGTCTCCAGAAGCACCAAACATAGCAGATCATGAAGCCAGTCGCGCCGATGCCAACATTGACCACTATCCACAGATCAGGCTTGCTTGGCGGTGGCGGCAAAATCGCCTGCGCAATGTGCCAAGCGACCATGAGCACGTAGAAGCCGGAATGAAGTGCCAGCGTTGCGTACTGCACCAGAGGCTTGGTGTGAGTGTCTTGCAGTGGCGCGGTCCAGGATACAGGGGGCAGACCAAGCAGATATGCCCAAAGAAGGGTAAGCACTGCGTAAGGAACGGCCAGGTCAACACGCTGCAGCAGGGGGAACATGGTCCACGCGCCGAGCATGTTGGCGAAACCGACCCAGGAGCGCACACTGCCATTGAGGCCTTGCTTGCCCGCTAGAAGCATCGTCATGGGCATCAAGGGAAGAAGAACACTCTTTTCGTGGACTTGGTAGCTGAAAAGGAAGAACCCCCAAGCTGTGGTAGCAAGGGCTAGTGGCATAGTGGCTTTGAGCGGCTTGATGAAGAGTATCAGATTTGGTGGGATGACGGCGAGCAGCGTGAAAGCGAGAGAAGCCTTTTGCAGCAGGTGACTGGGATAGTTTCTCAGCTTGATGACGACGTTGGCAGCGCACCAAAAGTTGGCAACCTTGTCCTCAAAGAGGCCACGAGCAAACGGAAACACGCGGTGGACCATTTGTACAAGTTGCTCCACCACGGGGTAATAGAAGGCTTCGGTGTCGAGATGATTCGAGAGGAATGAGAAAATCGGCAACGGCGGCGGAGGTCCTCCGAGCTCGGGTCGCGAAGAGATGCCACGGCGGGCGTCATAGAGAGCACCGGCGATGATGGGTAGCACCAAGACAGCAAAAGAGATGAGCGTTATCAGGGCGATTCCGATGAGCCGGCCAATGCTGATATTAGGCTTGATACAACGTCCGAGAAGGTAGGCAAAGACACTGAAAGCGTAGTAAAGCGCCATCTGTTTGAAGCCTAGAGCGCCGACAAAGAAGACGGCGGCCCATCTGTAGCGCTCGGCGAGGAGGCTCGACATGCTGGCAAGTACGAGCCCCAGCATGACTGTATTGTACTGAAAATGAATGTGATCGACGAGGATGGTTCCAGGCTGCATCAAAATGGCAACGAGGGCGACATTGCTGGCCCAGGCCGGCACGCCGCTCAGTCTGCTGAAGCGGCGGACAAAGACGATGACGGCGGGGATGTAGGTCAGGTACTCGGATACGATGACGGTCGCGCGCATGAAGACTTTCAGATTGGCATCATGGGATCCGCGCGACGTGAATAGCGCAAACCAGGCCGGGTCGAACAATGCGCCAATCTTGCCGAGAAGCCAGCTGTGATAGGCCGTCAGGGGCGGGTAGTCTAGCCCCCACCACTCGAGGTCGTGAAAGTACCATTGGGAGATGGGCAGATGCGTGGTAATCTCCATCCAGTGTCGTTGTGCCTCGTAGTCGCCAAACATTGGGGGTCGCTCAAAGCCTATTGGAAAGAAATAGAAGAGAGCTGGTTAGCTTGGCTGTTTCGTGCGAGGCCACTGCCGGGCACAAAAAGGGACGAGGAAACGCACCTGAGTAGCCCCAGAGTCCTGCGGCCCAGCGAAACAGTCCGGCGACCATGAGAACAAGAGGTAAAACGGTCCATTGTGACGAGGCTGTGCGTAGCGGCCAGAGAAACCCGGCCAGCGGGAACAAGGGCGCTTTGGAGGGAGCTTCGGTGCGTGGGCGGACGTCGAGATCGATGCCGTTTGTCTTGCCCTTGCGCCTGGGCTTGTGCGAGGCAGGGCTGGCCATGGCCATTGTTGCTTGGCCCTGATTAAGATGTAAGAGTCAAGAAGGGAGTGGCATGCGGGAAAATCTTTGTCGCGTAGAGGGAAATGGCACGAAAGAGAAGAAAGAAATGAAATCAGTGGCAGAAGAGAGTGATGTGGAGATGAAGGAAGCTGTCCCTAATTGGTGTGGAGAACTGCTAGGTAGAGGGAGCTTCGTTATAAACCCACCTCGTACCCGGTGGTGTGGTTTGCGCGACGTTGGGCAATATCATTATCGTTGCTCATTTGTCAATACTCTTTTTCTCGACAATTGATCAGAGACGGTTTCTACTGAAATGCAATAAAGGCGGATTCGTCAGAATGTTTCCACGTTGGTTCTGGTACTTGAACCCGAAGCAGCGGCACTGGCTGAAGCTTCAAGGTACAGATCCCGGATCAAACTCTACATAGGTCTCGAATATTTTCCAAAGCAGAAGCAAAGCAATATTTAGGCTGACTGTCTGTTATGAGTGAGAAAGCCATTGTATCTTTGCCAAGTCGGCGTATAGGGAAGAAGGGGGAGTCTAGAAGGGAGAGTATTAGAGGGAGAGGAAGAAGTTGAATTAACAAAATCAGTGAAAAAAAAAAAGTCGAGAGAATACGTCAGCAAGAGAATTCGCTGCCTAAGTCGCCGATAGCGATGATTTATTTAGTTCAGTGTATGTCGGTCTCTGCGACCCGTGCAAGTGTGGATAGGTGTTGTTGTTGGTTGTCACCAAATGTGAACAAGTGCACCACCATGCCAGCGACGCAAAACCACATGACATGGCCATCAGCTCACCGGCCATCGGAATGGAATCGTACCACACATCGTCACGATGGTGTTTGTTGGCCAAGCTGGAGCCGGTTGCTCGGACTCGTGAAACAGTCTCAGTGGTCGCCTGATATACTGATAGATACCTAGGGTGCGCCAGTTGGCGCAGCGAATGGGAATGTGACAAAAGTAGGTTACCAGCAGGATTCAAGGGCAATTTGAACCATCTTGTGAATTGCTAATAAATGAATGCGAAATATGGTGAGAGGGTTTTTCTTGGAATTTACGCACGGCCATAGCCAAGCACCTGTGGTGCCCGTGCAATTGTACCATTTAAGTACATAGTCGAGTCATTCTGCAATTTCTCGCCGGCTATGCCGTTGGCAGATTGATTTTGAAAATGGGTTTCCTAGTCACCTCTCCGCCAACGCAATTTCAATCAAGCCTCGCTGTACGGAGTAATGCACCAAACAATCGATACATCTTCAACTTGCGTGTTTGCCTACTAAAATATTTAAACACTGGGTACTCAGTACTCCGGACAGCCTCAGGGACAAGCGTCCCACTAATTCACTGACCCTCCGGTGCCCCCCCTTCAACGTCCGCCCATCGTCACCGGAGCTGCAAGCACCTAGAACAGCTGAGCCTCCTCCCCCAGTCCTGCATGCCAGTCTCGCATTCGTCGTCTTCACTATCGTCGCTTGGGCCTCTAATCGTCCTCCCCATCCCGATACTCACGGCAAACGTACTTGCGATTCGACTCTCAGCAATGCTGTCATTCTGAATTCGCCCGCTGGCCACCAATTCTTCTTCCTCTTCACTCAACTTCCGATCCCTTCGCATAGACCATCGCAGGCCTCTGCGACCTACCTCACCAGCCCATGGCCTCTCTGCAAGCCCACCGCCCCGACGCGGATGGCAACGACGGTCAGCCGGAGTCGTCATCGCGAGCGTCGCTCTCTTCCGCTTCCACAACAAGCCTTGTGTTCGACCGCTTACAAGAAGAGGTGGAGAAGAAGCCCTCCGATCGCAAAACGAGCCACCGCGACAGCACCGACAACAAATTCAGCGCCTTTCGCGACGACGATGACGACCAGGATAATGATCTGGAGAGCGGCCCCTTTCTGCCTCAGTCCGGCGCCGGCGCCGGCGCCGGCATCGGCAAGAAGCAAATACCCATGGACCGCAACTTGAAGCGCGTGCTCTTCATCACTTTTGCGGTTCTCATCGCATTCTGGGGCCTTGGCCTTGCCCTATTTCTCTTTACTGGCGGCTACACACATGCCAGCGACACCGAACACGATCCCGACGCCGACACGCGAGGCTCCGGCAAGGCCGTCACCCTGACCCAGGTCCAGTCTGGATTTTGGAGCCCAAGCTACCAGTCCATCAGCTGGATTGCCAGCCCGGATGGCCAAGACGGTCTGCTTCTCGAGCAAGGCACCAGTGATCAAGGCTTCTTGGTGGTCGAAGATGTTCGGAACAGCCAAGACACACCCGAGGCTGCGGCGGATGCTGTCAGCACCAAAATCCTCATGAAGAAATCTTCCTTTACGCACAACGACCGGCAGCATCACCCCACAACCCTCATGCCGAGCCCGGATCTAAAGAGTGTCCTCCTTGTTATTTACAAGGAAAAGAATTGGCGCCATTCATTCACTGCCGTGTACTACATCTTGGATGTGGAAACTCAGACTGTAGAGCCGCTGGTGCCTTTTGAAGATGACGTTCGCCTTCAGCTCGTCACCTGGAGCCCCCAGAGCGATGCAATTGCCTTTACCCGTGACAACAATATGTACATTCGTCACATCAAAGGCAGTCAGCAGATTGTTCAAATTACCAAAGACGGCGGTCCTGAATACTTCTACGGCATCCCGGACTGGGTATATGAAGAGGAGGTCTTTAGCGGAAACAGCGCGACTTGGTGGTCCGCCGATGGCAAGTATCTCGCCTTTCTACGCACCAACGAGACCGGTGTGCCTGAATACCCCATTCATTACTTCAAGTCACGGCCCAGCGGCAAAACCCCCATCAAAGGCGAAGAGTCCTACCCTGAGGTCGTCAACATCAAGTACCCTAAAGCTGGCTCGCACAACCCGGTTGTTGACCTCCTCTTGTTCGATGTGGATGCTGGCGAGGTTTTTTCGGCAGAGACCGAGGACGAGTTTCCTCCTGATGACCGCATTATCAACAACGTCCTCTGGGCTGGTGACAAGCTCCTAGTAAAGGAGACCAACCGAGTCAGCGATTTTCTCAAGGTCCTGCTCATCGACGTCGCCAATCGCAAGGGCAAGGTTGTCAACTCGGTCAATGTCAAGGACATTGACGGTGGCTGGTTTGAGGTTTCACACACCATGACGTATATCCCTGCCGATTGGTCCAAGGGCCGCAGATACGATGGCTACATCGATGGCATCATTCACGAGGGCTACGAGCACATTGGCTACTTTGCCCCTCTCAACAACAGCGAGCCCGTCCTCCTTACCTCGGGCCAGTGGGAGGTTGATGACGCGCCCTCCGCTGTCGATCTGGCAAACAACCTCGTGTACTTTATCGGTACCAAGGAATCCTCCATCCAGCGCCACGTCTACTCGGTCAAGCTTGACGGATCCGAACTCACGCCTTTTACCGACGTCTCCGAAGAAGCCTATTACAGCGCGAGCTTCTCCTCTGGCGCCGGCTACGCGCTGCTCTCCAACCGCGGCCCCAAGGTGCCCACGCAAAAGATTGTCGCCACGCCCTCCAACGCGGCCCCGTACAGCCGCGTCCTCGACGTCAATGCTGAGCTGGCCGACCGCGCCCGCAAGCACGAGCTGCCTGTCCTCAAGTACGGCACCATCAACATCTCCGACAACGTGTCCCTCAACTACGTCGAGCGCCGCCCGCCGCACTTTAACCCGCAGAAACAGTACCCCGTGCTCTTCCAGCAGTACTCAGGCCCCAACTCCCAGACCGTCACCAAGCGCTTCGCCGTCGACTTTCAGTCCTACGTCGCCTCGGGCCTGGGCTACGTCGTCGTCACCGTGGACCCCCGCGGCACCGGCTTCAAGGGCCGCGCGCACCGCGTCCTCGTCCGCGACCAGCTCGGCGTCATCGAGGCCCAGGACCACATCGCCGCCGCCCGCCACTTTGCCGCCCGCGACTACGTCGACGCCGACCGCCTCGCCCTCT
This sequence comes from Beauveria caledonica, assembly GCA_030777785.1. Taxonomy (NCBI): domain Eukaryota; kingdom Fungi; phylum Ascomycota; class Sordariomycetes; order Hypocreales; family Cordycipitaceae; genus Beauveria; species Beauveria caledonica. The sequence goes on along the minus strand of JAPFSE010000144.1, from coordinate 44,954 downwards.
GGGGCTGGTCCTACGGCGGCTTCCAGACGCTCAAGACGCTCGAGGCCGACGCCGGCCGCACCTTTTCCTACGGCATGGCCGTCGCCCCCGTCACCGACTGGCGCTTCTACGACTCCGTCTACACGGAGCGCTACATGCGCACCCCGCAGCAGAACCCCGACGGCTACGCCGCGTCTCGCATCGCCAACGCCTCGGCCCTCGGCCAGGCTACGCGCTTTCTGGTGATGCACGGCTCCGCCGACGACAATGTGCATTTTCAAAACTCGCTGACCCTCCTCGACGACCTCGACGTCGCGGGCGTCGAGAATTACGACGTCCACGTCTTTCCCGACAGCGACCACGGCATTTATTTTCACAATGCCAACAAGATTGTGTATGACAGTATGTTGATAGAACCACCCTACCACCCATGTGAAAAAGTCCCTTCAACTTACGAAAACTACAGAACTCAATAATTGGCTCATCAACGCCTTTAATGGCGAGTGGCTCAAGATTGCCAACCCCAAGCCAAACCCCAACAAGCGCTCTCTGCAAAACTTGGTCGAGTAAATCAGTACACAATAATCAGGGTAGACAAGAGAGGGCATCTTGTGTCATCTGACAGTGTATAATTTTTATTTTTAGTTGTTCTTCTTTTTTATCATCAGGTAGGTAGCAAGCAATCACATCGTTGAATGGCATCATAGTTCTTATCAGGTAATAGTCGAAATTCAAATAGCAGCATTAATCGAATAAACTATCATACACATACAACACTCACAAATTGGCCATTCTGGCTTGCAAGTTTCGTGAATGCTTCCACCTCGACTCAGCTCTCACTTCCTCTATTTCTCTCACCTCATAAAAAGCAAGTCATTTACGCAAGCGGCATAGAGCATGAGCATCGAGATCAATCGCAATAAATGCCCATTGCTCTTCGTACTATATCCGTCGATTTTCCTCCCCCTCTTGCTCTACATGGGCATGCAGTTCCAAAATAGATTCGCTTTCGTCCCGCGTGCATTTCCTTTTAGTTTTGCCCAAGTACGCCTGCACCTGATCCCAGGCCTTAGAAAGGTTGAAAACAGTATAATAAAGGCTTTCAAAAAGACGGCGCAGCCCTCCGTAATAAATCATCATGAGGCCACATCGCAAGAAACATTACTTGGAACCCCTAGAATCCGTAACCGGTGGGCTGGGAGGCGAAGCCAGTGGGCTGAGGGGCGAAACCGTTCGCTTGACCATAGGCCGGTGCGGGCGAGGCGGCACCGCCAGGGCCGGCAGTAATCATCAGGCGGCCTGCACCCAGGATGGGAGTGTTGTCCTCCGTCTTTTCGTGCTCCTTCTCTTTGGCCTTGCGGGCCTCATTGTCGGCCTTCAAAAGAGCAATCTCCTTGGTCTGCTGGGAAAGCATATTGATCATGTAGGGCATAGTAAAGTCATTGAGACCGTGGCGCCATGACAGCTCGAGAACGACATCTGGGCGAATAAGATCGTTGCAAGCATACAGCATGCCGGTGTAGCACTCGCGATGGCCAATGTCGACAAACTGTGGCGCAGTTAGTAATTGCTGAAATAGGGGCACTGAGGGTAAAACTTACGTAGCGAAGAAGGTCCTCGACAATGTCAGGCTTGGCGGAAATGGCTGCAGTTTCCATGGCATCCTTGAACAGCTTGTCCTGTTTCGACAAGGCAATGGATTTCTCCCACCGCTTGTTCTTGCGGTAAATATTCGCGGCAATCTGGCGGAAGAAAATGAGATCATGCTTCTCGAGACGGGCAGCCAGCTGGACGGCGTCATAGTTATCGTAGTTCTGGACCGAGTCGCGGAGCGTCTTGTAGTCCTCCTCCTCGATGAGCAGGTCGTTGACAGCCTCATTGACAGTGCGCTTGTTCTGGCTCTGCACGTTTAGCAGGAAGGGCTTGATGAGCGGTAGGCTATCATTCTTCTGGAACATCTTTACCACGCGGTTGACATCAACTCGGGTAGTCAGGGCAGCGAGAAGATCGGTGAGCAGTGAGGGGTGCTGCTCAACGTAAAACTTGATGGCGCGATAGTAAATTTCCAGATTGGCAACCTTGACAACAATCTCCTTGAATTGCTGGTGATCCCAGGAGTTCTCAGGGCGCTCAATGACGGCAAGAGCAGCGTTGTCAAACTCGTCATAGTGATAGTAGCAGAAGACCAACTCGGGCCACAGGTTGGCTTCCTCGCACGCACGAATCATCTTTGGCATGTTCATTCGAGACCAAAAGATTTTAATGTGCTCCATCAGGCGCTCGGGGTGGTACTTGGACAGAGCAATGCCAAGCTCAGTGAACATGCCCATGTGAGCACGCTCGAGGCCAAGGCCCTGCTCGAGAAGGCTAATAAGCTCATCAAAATAACCGTTGTATTCGTAGTCCTTGACGAGCTCTTGCAGCTGCTCAGCATCGACAATGAGATTCAGACCGCAGATTTGAGCCAGGCGGAACTCCTTCTTGTTGACGCAAGCACCGTGCACCTGCTTCCAGACTTTGATATTATTGGCCTTGCGGGCGCAGTCAACGGCAGCTTGGTAATCCTCAAGGTGGACAAGGGTAGTGGCAAGCTTGGCCCAGTTGGAAATGCTGCTGAAGAAAATCTTGGAAGCCTCGTAGAGGCCCTCGTTGTAGGCCTTGTCTCCGGACTCCTCAATGTTGGCGACGTTAGTGGCACGGAGGAAATCCTCCAGCTCGGGTAGCTGGTCCAATCGGGCGTACGAGAAGGCGAGAGCGGTGTCAATGGTAGGCTCACGCAGAGTCTTGCGGGCCATGCGGAGGTAGCGAACGAGATCCTCGTTCTTGCCAGCATGAGTAGCAGTTTCAATCACTTCGTTGTAGTTGGAGGGGTCCTCGGCCTTGATATAGGAATCAATACCATCAGTGACACGCAGACCATCCAGCTGGGCCTTGGCGACCTTGCTCCAAACGTCGGGCAAGTCAACCTCTTCGGCATAAGCCTGGGCTCGATCAATGCTCACGACGTGCTCGACGAGAACATTGACAGCGGCAGACTTGTTATCGGCCTTCTTGTAAATCTCGAAGGCCTCTTCGTGCAGACCGACGTCAATGCAGGACGTGGCGATTTCGTCTGCATTGTAACCATCGAGTTTGTGAATGTAGTCCATGACACGACCCTTGTCAGCCTTGGCAGCCGTGAACAAGAGGAGATTCTGAAGATTCTGGTTGTCGCTGAAGGGGGAAGGCTCGAGGACAATTTTCTCGAGCAGCTCAATGAGCTCAAGTGGCAGGTCATTCTCGAGCAGCGCAGCGACAGCGACGGAAACCTTAGCAGGGTCAGTCGACTCGGGGACAGCAGTGGCAGTGACCTGATCAACAACAGAGCGTCGGTGAATATTGTTCTCGCTGAGGACAAAGTTCCACAGCTCACCGTCGGAACGCTCGAGCAGGTAACGAGCCTGAGCGCGGTACATGGAGTTCTCATTGGTAATGTTGACGAGCTCGAGATCGTTCTGCCCCTTGGAGTAGGCAATGTAGGCGAGGTTGGGATCACGCTTCTCGCAGTATTTGCCGACAGTCAGAGTGTCGTATTGGTCGTTCTCCTTGAGGAATTTCTCAGGATTGTTGTTCGAGTCGATATAGATCTTGGCCAGAGCATTAAAAACGGCCTGCTGTTGGTTGCCAGCCTCGAGAGTGGCCTCGAGGAAAGGAAGGAGAAGTTTGAGGCGGTTGCGAGACTCGACTTCGGCGACGAGTTCGTCGATGCTAATCTCCTGGGCGTTGACAGTGCTGAGAAGCTGCTTGATGATGTTCTCCTCGCAGTCAACATCAAGCAGGCCACCGACAACAGCTGGGGTACGCGAGGGGTTGACACGCTGGACATATGCCTCAATGGCTTGGAAGTGCTTGTTCTGGTAGAGGAACAGGATGAGGTCATGGACAAAATTGAATCGGTCGCAGACAATGATGAGAGGAAGCTGCTCAGGAAGCTTGGCCTCCTTAAGGAAGTTCTTCACCTTTTCAGGGTTGTAGCTGTTGCTGTCACGGCAGATGCGCTCGACCTCGTTGAACTGACCCATCTTCGTGGCAGCCTCAATGTACTTGAAGTGCACATCGGGATCCTCAGATAGGTTGACAATGCTTCCCAGGTAGTAGAAGAGACCTTCGGAAGTTTTGTATTTTTCAAATAGATCGATCAAACGGACAGGCCCAAGAAGCTCGGAGTACTTGGTGGCGATGTTGACGACGGACTGTAGGTTCTGGCGGATGTTGGCCTTCATCATCGCATCGAGACAATCTAGAGACTGCTCGACGGACAGCTTGCCGAAGAAGCCGGAAAGCCACTCAGGGTTGAAGTTGGGGCTGCCTGGGATGTTGACAATGACGCGCTTGATAGCCTCGGGGTCCTCGTAAAGCTCCAGGGCCTTCTGAGGAAGACCAGCCTGTTCGCAAAGCTGGGCAATGCGGCCCTTGTCAAAGTGGGTGAACATGTCATTGCCCAGTATCGCCTCCGCGACCTGAGGGGCATGCATCAGGTTCATCTCCAAAAGTCTGGTCTGGAGACGGGCGTGCTCGGGCTTGTTGTCCTTGAGGGCATCGAGGAGGAAAGCAGTGGCCTGCTGAACCATGCCCTGTGACTGAAAGATGTCGCAGACGCGCTCAAAGTCCACCAGAGGGCCCTGCTCGCTGTTGGCGAGAGCTGTAGCAAACTCGGCACCCTTCTCAGGGTTGACGCGGATGATGTGCTGAAGCAGCTGAATATAATCGGGCTTATAGCCGGTCTGGGCCGAGTACGGGAGAATCTTGTCAAACTGGCCAGTTTCCGCGAATCCAGCGACGACCTTCTGGGGCACATTGGCCTTGAGGTAAATGGTCAAGGCCATGTTGACGTCGTAAGGGCGGACCATGTCGCCGAGTCGTTCGGAGCAGTCCAGCTTGTTCTCACCAAGCCACTTCTCGAGGAGATGCTTGCGATTCTGCTGCAGCACAGGCTGTGCCAACTCGATCGTCTCGTGTTCGTTCAGAGAGCCCTTGTCGAGCAGCATACCGAAATACTGAAGGGTGAATGCCATCTGGCCGGGTTGGGTAGGAAGGCGCTTGAACTTTTCGATGGTGTCGGCGGTTCGCAAGAAGCCACGGGGCGAGTTGGCGGCAATCTTGGCGGCTTCCTGATAGTTACCGGCGTTGAACAGCTGCTCAAACTGTCTGCCGTAGAGATTGTCGGCACCGGGCAGACCAGCTCGCGAAGCCAGCTTGATGGCAATCTCGGTATTGGCGGGATTCTCCAAAAGATAGGGAATGACGGTGGTCTCGTCAACAGTCACCGAGAGCACCTGACCCTTGCGGTTGATAGCCACAAGACCGGCCGAGACACTATCGGCGCACGTTGTGAAGATGGTCTCACTCGAGATGCGGTTCATGAAAATGAGAGTAGCCGTCTCAAGATCGTAGAGATGGATGAAGCCGTATTTAGTGACCATGTAGACGACGCCATATTTTTGGGAGATTTGTAGAGCGACAGGGAAGTCGTTTGTGGCCTCGGGAGGAAAGAAGATGTCCACGGCCTTTTTCTGGAAGACTGGGTTCGACTCGGCGTGATCAACCTCGACAACATGAAGCTTGGCACCGGTGGCAGTGCGCACAGCAAAGCTGAAGAGCTTAGTATCTTGGGGGGCACCCTCGAGGCGAAGGGTACCGAAGGAGGCGGCGTGACCCTCGATGGCCTGGCTGATACCGCGGTCCTTGGAGTAGAGCTGCATGGCGCCAACGACACGGCCCTGCTGCTGGGAGATACCGACTACAACCATCCACTTGCCGTCGCTGTTAACGCGGTAGTTGATGATCTGGCAGCCGTTGAGGTTGGCGTTGCGGTCAAAAACCTTGACGGGGCTCTCCTGGGCAGCATCGGTAATATCCCAGTGGTATACGCTGGTGGTGGTTACAAGACCGAGCGTGCTGTCGCTGACCCATCTCCAGAACTGGACGTCCTCGTTCATTGTGGAGGACTTGAGCTTCTTCTTCTGCTCAAGATCGAAGATTTGCAGCGTTCTCGACTGCGCCTTGAGAGCAATTATATGCTTATTCCAGTGCATGATAGCGCTGTCGGCCTTGATGGGCCGACGTGTGACATTGTTACCATTCTTGAGCTCGACAATGACGACCTCTGGTTGGGCTCCTTCGCTCTTTTGTTCTCGGATGCAAATGTATGAGTCGGACTCGAGAGTCTGCGGGGCGGGGGGAAATGACCAATTAGCTCCATCAAGTCTCCAAGACCAGCGTGAGCATTATCGAAGAACTTACACAGGAGTTAAAGCCAATGGATTGCGCGTCAACGCCGACACTGCCGAGCTGAACGAGCTCTTGAAACTTGATGGGTAGGGGCGCCATGGCGCCGGTTGTGAATCTATGAGGACCGGAATCGGTAGAAAGACAGCTCGGTGCTGTTAATGCAAGCTGCGTAGAAAAACCTCGCAGCAAAAAGGATGCGGACTCGAGGTCGTCGGGGAGCGACGAGGCGCTATTCGATGACGTTTAGGGAGTTGGAAGCTTGTGGCCCAACGCCCATGCACGGATTCGGCGCGGCGGAGGCGCAAAGCAAGGAGAGAAGCTGGAGCAGACAAAGTGATACACAGCAGAATTGAACTGGACGGAAATGAAAGAATGTCGCGAGATAGAGCTTCCGACGTGGGGGTAAAAGGACGGAAGAATCGTCGCGTGTTTGGATGAGATGAGGGTTGTTTGATGAGGTAAAGGAGAAGGCAGGCAGGCTGTTTGGTGGAGGGCTTACCTGTCACTTGCGCGAGGTGTCCTTGCTGGGGAAAGTGCAGAGACGGAAGGTACGTACCGATTTAGCATTACGCAGGCAGTTCCAATCAGGCGAAAGCTGAGCAGCGCTCCAAAACGCACTGAACGCACCACTGCCTGCACCGCCGCTAGCGTAATTGGCTCAGGCACGTCTGCCTGGTGGGCTGCCCCAGTCTTAATTATTTGGAAACGGGTGGATCAATCATGTTCCGTCCCACAGGCCATGTCTGGTTGGCTAACTTAGCACATGCGATTGTTGCTGGGCAGTGCCAATCCCAATGCCCAAGCGAAAAGCTGCCAGTTGCCTGCAAACTGAGCTTGCCAGCTGTCAACAGAGCTTCGCCAGCTGGCAGTGTGCGTACCTCTGGTTGGTGATGGCCTCAGCACAGCCAATTATCGCCTGGGGTTTCTATACAATTTCTTTTGTCTTTTCTCACAAACGACATTTGTAATTCCCCTTCACCGTTTATACCATCAAACTACAACTTGACTTCTTTCCTGCATTCCTGCCACTCAGGCTACCCCAAACGTAGATGCAAGGATCTGGCAAACAGAATGTCTGATTGGATATTCAATGATGTGCAACTAAGCTGAACCTTATATGTCGTGTTCTGAAGCAATGCTGTAATATCTTAGAACCCATGCGAGAAGTCTAGCTCAGAACTCCTTTCTATCATGCCTTCAGCCGACGGTTGAGTCGACACAATGCTCAAAAATTCTCACGTGCCCATTACATTGTCGAGTAAGATTTTTGCCATGTATCGCCTCAGTATCGCCTCAAAAGACAATGCCAACCTGACTTCCGTTTCCTCTCTCAAACGAGATGCACTTGATCCAAGTGATGCGTCACTGCCGCCTCATCACCCTCAAAATCCTCGCACATTGGGCAACGAACCGTCGGCGCTGCCACCTTTTTCGATGCTTCAGGTACCCCAAATCCAGCTGGCAGAAAATCCGCCAAGCTCCTTTCCGGCGGTCCTTCCAGGTAGTCGTCGTTGCGCACATCCGTATATCGATGCGAGAACCTTGCATCGCCTCCTCCGCGCGCAGGGCCAGCATGCGTCCGCGTATTCGACGAGCCCATATCGCTCCCGGCGAGCCGTTCTTCTTCCTTTCCCGCATCCTCGTCTGATCTTTTGTCCAGGCGCTGTACTCGGCCGACTTGGCCTCCGCGCAGGCGCACCTTAATGCCTCGCGGATGGTTGCCCGACGTGAGCACCTCACCCACCACACCACGCGTTTCTCTCCCCGTAGGCTGATCTTCCTTGAGAATGATAAAGACGCCCGCGCCGGGGACAACTTCTCGGATCGTAGGCACGGTGCCGGCCGCCTGCTGCGGCGTGGCTGATGCTCTGAAGGCCTGGCCTCCACCTCGCCCACCACGTCCTCTACCACCTCTGCCACCACGACCGCCGCGATTGTTCCCTCTTGGCGGCCGCGGCTGATGGTTTTGCGGACGCTCCATCGAGAGCGTTCTGAGAGGAGTAGCTCGATAGGTATTTCTGATGCTAACACGGGCTAGTGTTCGCAGCATTAGATGGAGTGTGTTTGAGAGTATTGTGTGCGATGGAGGTTTGCAGTCCCGGTCAACTAGCCAGAACTCATGGCAAGCGGCCGACATCCACGCACTTCAGCCGCCCGCAACTTGCGCATCATTAAATATGCTTTGTTGTTCTTCAATTAGATTGCCGTTGCTTTCTATTCCTCGCAATATATTGGGATGGTCTTAATAATTGGTACATTTTTGTTCAATGTGCGTTCAAGTCGTAATGTATATACGATAATAATCTGCCTGATGGGAAACTGATCATGCATGCTGTAACATCATGCTTCGATAACTTTCCAACTGCCTGTAGGGGCCCAAGAAGCAAAACCAAGCCGAAACTCCATGTATGCAGCGACAATGAGTGTGAGTGTGTATGAATAATGCTGAGAAACAAGAACAAAAAAGCCACAAGTCAACACAAATCAAGTGGTTGGTAAGCTCGTCGTTACCATCCGCAGAGTTAAACATATGTACTCAATCAAGTAATGAAAACAACAAACTTGAGAATAATCAGAAAAGTGAGATGAGATTCCGACGTCTCAGACGTCGCCGCTCTTTTCGTCCGGCTTCTTGCGAATGTCGGTCCAGCCAGTACCCCACGAGAAGATGAACATGCACACGCAAATGGCGGCAAGGGCGTAGAATACTTCGTTGACACCGAGGGAGTACGATTGCAGAACCTGATCAATCCTATCAGCAGGGACAACGCTGCTGATATCGGCCGCACCGGCATTGATGATCTTGTCGGCGCCGATTTCCGGCACGCGGTTGCTCAGCTCTTTCTTTAGCTTGGTGTTGAAGAGCGTGTTGATAATGGCCAGGAAGATGGCGCCGAAAAAGGTCTGAAACAGGACCATGGTGGCGGTGGCAACCGAGGCCAGCGCAGGAGGGGTGTGCGCTTGAATCGCGATGACGGGCATCTGGAAAGCCATGCCGCGACCGAAACCGAGCAGCACTTGGTATCCGGCCCAGACGGCCGTGTGCGTGTGCAGACCCCAGGTGGACACGAGACCGTTGGCAACGGCGATGATGACGGCGCTGAGAATCATAAAAGGCAGGTAGTAGCCGACGCGCTGCACCAGGCCACCGCTCACGACGGTGGCGACCAGCTGCGTCACAATGGCGGGCAGCATGGCGATGCCGCTGCGCAGAGGCGAGAGACCGCGCACAGTCTGGAAGTAGACGGGCAGGTAGTATCCGGCCCCCAGCATGGTGGAAAACATAAACATGCTCGCCACGCAGGCGGTCCACACCTCTCTCTTGCCAATGATGGGCAGCGGAATCATGGCCGTCATGCCGACGCGGCGCTCCCACAAGAGAAAGAGCAGCACCTGTACGCCGCCGCCGACGAAGAGGCCGATGATGGTCGGCGAGCGCCAGGCGTACCTGTTGCCGCCAAACTCGAGCGCCAGCAGGATCATGACGGCGGCGGGCGCAAAGAGCAAGAAGCCCACCATGTCCATCTTGCGGAGCGTCAGCCTGCCGGGGCTCTGGACGTACCTGCGCTTGTCGGGGATGCCGGTGAGGAGAAAGGCGGCGACGGTGACGGCGCCGACGGGCAGGTTGATGTAGAAGCACCAGCGCCAGCTGGTAAACTCGGTCAGCGCGCCGCCGATGAGCGGGCCGGCCACGAGGCCCATCTGGCAGACGCCGATGAGGATGCCCATCAGCTGCGGCCGCTTCTCCATCGGCGCGCACGCCGTGACAATGGCGAAGCTGCCGTTGGTGAGGCCCGACGCGCCGGCGCCGGCGACGGTCCGGCCGACGATCATCATGGTCGACGACGTGGCCACGCCGCAGAGAAGGTTGCCGATTTCAAAAACGAGGAAGAAGGCGAGAAAGGTCCACTTGGCATGGAAGTAGGTGTAAAACTTTCCAGAGAGAGGCTGCAGAGCGGCGCTGTAGTTTTTATGTGTCTGTTAGTATAGGTCGTTTCATTGGACGGGTGATGGATGATATTCGTACCTCGCCAAGTTGTAAGTGGCACCGTACCAGCCGATGTCCGTGAGAGAATGAAAATCACTGGTAATTTTGGGAATCGCCTATAATAACAGCGTTAGCAAAGAAAACCCCAACGTTGTATGCACAGCTTCCACGGGAAACTCACAGTAACCAGAATCGACACGTCTAGCAAGTACAAGAAGCACGCCAGCGTAATCGCCAGCATGACACTAAACAGCTTCCAGCCGTGAATGTACTCGGGCGCCGCCGCCATCTCCACCTCCTCTGCCTTCTTCTTAAGCACCGAGTCCGGCGTGTACGAGCCGTCGCGCTCAACCTCGGTCTCCTCGCCAGGATCCATGCCGAGGACCTCCTTCATCTTGGACGAGTGCAAGATGCGGAGGTCGGCAGGCAATTCCGGCACAGCGGGAATGCCCTTGTCGTCGTCGTCGTCGTTGCCGAGGCCGGAAAAGTCGGGCAGCTCGTCCTTTTCGCGGATGAGGCTGCGGCGCGCAGCATTGTACGACAGGCGCACGTCAAACATGTCGAGGCCGTAGTTTGTGTCCGGGTTGGTGGCCATGGAGGCGCGCTTCTCCCGGAGCACGGCAAAGTCGAGCGGCTCCAGGTCAATCTCGGGCAGCTGCGGTGGGCGCTCGGCGACGGTCGACGCGGACCGGTTGTGGGAGTGGTCTGCGGACCCGGACTCGGAGGCTTGCCGGTTCAACGGGTGAGTGAGACTTCGTTTTGAGCGACCCATCTTGGATCTTGTTTGGGTGATGTCGCCTCTTGGTAGTAGATTTTCCGAGTTTCTTCCTGTCGCCTCTTTGTAGTAGACCTTCCGATTTTCTTCTTGTCGTTGCCACGCTGTGAATACGTTGCCGTGTTTTCCACCACTACAACTCAGTCGTCGTTGCGTCACTCTTTCGTAAAGACCGGTATAGCTGCCTTCTACGGGAGGCAGAATTGAGAGTTCGTTTAAAGAATGGTCCTGTCACTATAAAAGTATACAAGTGTGAAACATCCATCATCTACAAGACCTGGGCAGGTGGGCACTGCAGTATAGATAAAGAAAAGTTGCCCAATTCCACCCACTTTTGCATATTAGAAAAACGCCCTCGAATCTTTCGGCCCATGGGGGGAAAGCTCCGGTGCAGCCTAGGCCACACACATCCCCCCTCATCATCTTACACGATGGAGCCTTTTGAGTTGCCACGCTTCTGCAGCGTACTTGCCGCATCAAGATTCTGCCATTCTTTGGATCGCCCTTGGCAACTTTCTTTGGCTCCCTGCTTGAATTCCCCAATGCAGCGCCCACTTTGCCCGAATCCCGGGTGCTAGTTAGGGTGGTTGCGTGCAAACCCGGTCAGCAGCGCCGCACGGGAAAAGCTTCCTCAATAGGACAAGGGAGTAAGCACAACTCAACATCTTGGCTGGGGCTAAAGTGCGACTGCCATGAGTACCATGCTGCCCTTGTTTCTAGAACGCCACCGAATAGATGGTTTTCGTTTTATTTTTCATTTTTTTTTATATGTACGTGATTGGGGTCATTTCTTCTCGCAGCGGCGTGGTTGTTTAAACTGTCTCAGTTGTCGTGTGGGCTCTCCGCCATCAACTAGATCTTCCACGTGGGCCGCGTGGCGATCGACGGACCCCCGATTTGCCATCGTTCTTTCTTTAAGATATCAAAGGCTTTGCTAAAATTTGCCCATTCGTCCAATTATAATCGACACCGTCTCAGTCTAGCCGCTTTCCCTAGTCTCACGCCAAAGATGGTATGCAAAAAAGTCGCTGTCGGAGCACCAGAGTGGGCATGTAAGCTGAGTCCCCCTCCCCTGCAGCCAAGGCTTCCCCTTACCTGCTGTCATCCCGATTCGGTAATCGTTATGTTGAGGTCCATATAATAATCCCGGGCGGAGACGGGCATGGGAGACGCAGGTTGCCTTTGTCGTCTTTCTTACCAACTATCGCCTTGCCTTCTCTGGGGCTTCTTCTCGAGGCGGGGCTTTCTCTACAGTTTCCCGTTCATGGCTACAACGGGTGTTGATGGTGTGTCGTGGTGAACCTATTTCCCAAGCGGCTTTTTAGAATCTTAGCCTTGCAATCGCAAGGCTTAGATGTGAGACCCATATCTTGGGCTGATTTGACGTCGCGTTCGCATTTACAAAAATCACATGGACACCCTGGTCGACGGGATTCGCGTAACTCGGCTCCGCTCGTGGCGTTGGAAATTGTGCGCATCTGATGATGAACGCCTGTCCTGGAAATGCAAGCCAGGGGCGAGTAGGCTTTGAGAAAGTTATCATCTGGCGATCCGTGTCGTACTAGTAGATGGTTAACGAGCCTCAGTTGTGGCGGACGCCTTTCACGAACCTCGTTTCACGCGACAGCGCCAATGCCGTACGATACACGATACAGCATCATGGGGCATATGTTCTCTTTTCCACCACATTCATTGCGTAAGCCGGACATGTTCCGCTATAGCAAGACGTGAGATGGCGCCGCCAGCGAAATGACAGGGCCACCCTGATATGGATATCCACCTACAATGTCTGTGATCTTCCGACCCCCCGAGGCGCATATCCACAAGACATAGTTACTTTGAAGAAATAGCCTTGGATTTATAGCCAGCTAGTCGTATCTTGTTTGGCAACTTTGCTCTTGGTCGTGTCACAATATGGACATGACAACTGCCTATTCGCTGCGCCACTGTCGACTCGTGCTAACAGCTCTAGATTCAAAATTTGATTCGCATTAAATTCGTAGAGTATCGTCAGTGTATTCCGTATAGTATCATAAGTGAGAAAGATAAAAGGGGGAAAGCCGTTGTACAAAATCGTCACTGCATATCTCCCCATGGGCCAAAGATATCCGCCATCCATGACATGTCATTGAAGTCAATCGGTTCGCCGTCCACCATTGTATCCAGTAGCATAGGCTGCTCAGCTGCGGCCCTGCTGACATTATTATGCTGGCTGGTGGGCGTGGGCATCGTGCCGAAATGCTTGGACACAATGGGCTGCCACATGGCACGCAGGTTGCGCATCTGCTTGGCGCCCTTTTGGAACAGGTTGCCCTGGACCTGCTGGTCGCGCATCGGATATACACTGGCCACCTTTTCAAAAAGCTCAATCGTTCTGTCCACGATATCCATGACGTCCGCCGTCTGCCGTACCACCTCCTTGTCCCAGTTTGGGTTGTCGGAAATGGTGAGTCTGTATAACATGACCTGCATTGTAGAGAGGGCGACATATGTGTGTAGTGGAAGACCGGCAATGTCGCCCAGTGGGATCGAAAAGAAGGCGTCGTAAAATGCTCGAATGCAAACAAGACATTGATACATTGACTCGACACTCTGCGTCTCTGGTATTCGTTGGTTGGAAAACAAGCCGATGGCGTGGATTTGGCATTCTGTCGAAACAAGATGCGTAATAATGGTGTCTATCATGGGTCAGTCGTGTCACAGCATTTAAAACAAGGGTCAGACAAACAATTGGTAGTAAATCGGGGTGGTAGATTTGCTTTGATGGTGTTGAGTCTCTCTAAAAGACTTGGTTTATAGAGATATGATGGAATGTCTTTTTCAGGTGCGTTGGGAAGTAAATCTTGCATGAGCAGTCGGTGCGCTTCATCGCAGATTCTCTGCATCTTAATAATTATTGCGAGCATGGCATCGAGGTGTTGGTCATCGCCGCGTTCGAGTATGCTTAGAGACTCGTCCATGTGGCTCGTCCACGGCAGGGTCTCTGTCCGCGCAGTGAGGGCGTTGCATCTGCTGACATTAGTACGCCATGTCATTTTGTATCATCAATGTTACTCACATTGATGTGAGAAACCACAACGACAACACGGCCCTCCTCTCATCCATTGTGCGGGCTTTCGGCGTGAGGGTGCTCATGTTCCAGGCCTTGAAGCCAACCGAGGAAAAGTGTTCCTGGTTGGGCGGGCGCATCATACCCTGCTCATAAATGACCAGCGTCGCTAATTGCGAGAACAAAACGACGAATGGCCTGGCACCGGGTCCTGTATTTAATGTGGCCCTGCATGAGGCGTTAGATCTGGTTTGAGGTTGGACAAGGCAGACATACCATCCTAGGTTTGCGATAAGGCCTTGTACAATGTCCATATTGCGCTCATGGTTCATGATGATGCGCTCCGACATTTCTCTGCGCACCTTGTCGCGCAAGAATTGCTGCTGTGAGTGCGAGTCTGACGCCAAATTCATAATGGACAGCCACAGGAATGGTCTCTCCATTCTTAGAGCTTTGGCGCTCATGTCGGAAGGAAGGTGAAGGAATGGCAGACCGGGCAGCCAAGTGCGAAACTTTGCTAGGTGTACGTCGGCTTCTTCAGCAGTTGGATCACGCTGCAGTTGGCTGCCGGCCATGTTTGGATCAATGACGTTGCCGCGATTCATCCCGGGGCCATTGTGCCGCTCAGTGGTCGCAGCCTGGGCCAGCGAGTCGAGGGCCGCGGTTTGCGATCTTGTCTGTTGCGGCACATGTTGCATATGGCTGTAGTCTAGGTGCTGGTGATGCTGCGCAATCTGTTCCTGCAGGTGCTGCTGCTGCTGCTGTTCTTGGGCGGGATGTCCTTGGGAGCTTTTGAGGATGGAGACGAGATCATCAAGCTTCTCCTCCAGCTGGGCCGTCCGCGACGCCGCGGTTCTCTTGGCGACCTTTTTCCTCGCCGTGACAATAGGCTGACAATCTTTTCCGAGGCGACTGCAGCGTTCGCATGCGTCGCCAGCAGCGGCCAGAATACACTTGCACTTGGCGCGGGAGCAGTTGGTGCAGGACTGTCCGTAGCCAGCCGGACGCGAGCTTCCCGCAGAGATGGTGGACGGGGACATTTCTGCAGGCACGCAGCAACCCAGCCAAGAAATCAAGCAAAGAATCAAGCCCGGCGCAATGGATACGCGCAAAACCCGCTGGGAATGGGTGGCCGTTTAGCTTGCGTTGGGCGCGTTCCAGAGGGTTGGCTGGCCTCTGAACCCCGAACAGCGGATTGACGAGCGTTTGGCTGTAGGTACGGCGGAACTCCCACTGGGGCAGCGCTGTAAATTGAACGACGATTAGCAGGCTGCAACTAGCAGCACAGCGAACATGCAGGCGTTGATGGCAGAGCAAGAGCAAGAGCGCGCGTGGGTGCGACGAGAAACGGGCGGGATTCATCCAGTTAATGTAGGACGAAATCCGAGGCTTTGGTAGGCAACGGCAAACGGCCTCGACGACAATTTACTGGTACAAAGCGACGTGACCAAAGCCGGGCTGAGGCTAATATCACTGAGCTGAGTAAGCCTGGGTTGACATGGCGCGCTGACAACCTGACCGTCGGCACGTTGGCACCGACCAGAAGCACAATCTGCAGGCCACAATAATTTATTACATATTTTTACCAGTTACTATTACCAGTGCCACCGGATCTGTCCATTTGCGAGTTCACTGCATAATCACACCGCAGCCTGTGTGACGCGCCTTTTGATTACCGTCTTCCCCGCCAATCCAACCAGTTTCGCATGAGATTGGTGGCCAACAGACTCAAATGCGCAAGGCAGCGCAGTCCGTCGGCTCTGTAAGACTCTGTTGATACCTGGCGGCGCTTCAGCATCGATAATTGACGAGACGACACCATGAGACAAAACAAACACTTCGCTGGCCCTCTCCATCTGCTGCTCTCTTTGACGAATAACTAGCACACCGGTCAAAGTCACTCGCGCAGCTGAGACACGCAGCGCAGTCTGCGGTAAAGACAGCGGAACGGTAGCCTGGTCCCCCGCAAAGCTGGAAGCTACGGCGATCGATATAACGCAACATGGCTCAAGGAGAATTGAAGTTCCGAGCAGTGGCGCTCTGGCCCCAGGCATATTTGGTCAACACACTCGACAACTGAATCGGCTGCCCATAATTCGAAGATAACGAATGCTTCAGTTCCTCCCCGCAAAGTATTCACCTGTTTGGACCAATCATCACCGTTGCGGCAGCCGTTA
Source organism: Beauveria caledonica (assembly GCA_030777785.1). Lineage (NCBI taxonomy): Eukaryota > Fungi > Ascomycota > Sordariomycetes > Hypocreales > Cordycipitaceae > Beauveria > Beauveria caledonica. Next base: position 28,716 of record JAPFSE010000144.1, on the reverse strand, counting down.
CCCCATGTGGCAAGGCGCGATTTGCAGAGTTAAAAGCCCCCCAGCCGCTGAAATCACTAATAAACAGCCAAGACAAGCCAGTCTCACTCATGTGCAGAAAGTTGGCTCCATAAAGCAAGTGAATCAACTTTGATGAAGAACTGTACGGAAACGTATAATGGCTCAACGTACAGAGGGCAAGCCACCATCTGTTGCCTGCTCAGGTTGGCAGCGACGTAACATGTGAGACATTCACACAGCTCACAGCCGCCGGCGCAAGCTGGGCCTTCCCCGTTCTGCCGTCATAAAGCGTACGACTGCCCGCGCAAATCTATGCTTGATATCAAGTAAGCCAAAGTAGACAGGCCGTGCGATGGTAATTGAGGCAGCAGCGAGCCACAATAAACGCTGCGATTCGAAGCCGGTTGAGGCTTTCTCTTGGGCATCTCTACCGCGACTCTCAACCAAGCCAACGACATTGCAAACGCGACGAAACTAAATTGTTTTGCAAGAGTCACATATTAACGGGAGACGTTGCTGAACTGAACTCGATAGTTGTGCTGCGCCTAAAGACGTATCAAGTCAACCGTTTCACTCATTTCCAGCTTTTGGTCTGTGTATGTACTGCGAGCCGCCTATACTCGGGCCTCTTTCACTCGATCCTCGCCAGGACGGCCCTCAATCACCCGCGGCGCGTAGCAGACACTCACTCTCCGGTTACGTAGAAGGAACACGATGACTCTCTCCCTTTGAACAATGTATCCAGCGAGGCAAAGTTGCGCTATCAGCAGCCCACAGCGAGCTTACGTTCTAATGTGGTGACTTCTTGTGCTGATGGGCCAGCGTTTCAGCAGAGAAACTTGCCATTTCTACGCTACACCACGCCTTCTCATCACTTGAACTTGAAAAAAGTGTTACCAAAAGCTGCTAGACTATAATTTGGCTGTCTGGCACGCCAAAAGTATCGTACATCCGGGGATGGTCGACGTCGCCGAGTAATTTCTGGTCGACGAGTCTGGCCAGTACAACGACAGCTTCAGCAGGGTATCGCGCCCGCTTTCACTTGTTTCCCTTCTTTTCTGCCGCGCCTCTTTGCCTAGTTTGCCTCATTACCCGAAACGGTGGTACACGACGGCGCGCAGTGCGCTGTTACGCAAGCTCCGATGGCACGACGGCCTGTGGGACAGCAAGCTGTCAGTATCGCTCACCGAGGCCAGGAGGGCGTGCGAGAAACGATTGGAAAATGGGTCCCGGGTATTGCATGCGAGAGCGAGATTCATGTACTCGCGTTCAAAGACCACAGGGTGCGTACTCTCAAAGTGAGGTGACGGGAGCTCCCTCAACGTCTGGACTCGCCAGCAGCGAGGCTAGCCAGACAACCAAATTGGCATGGGATAAGTCGAGCAATAGTCTCTCACTGCTATAGCTTGGAAATCCCAAGTCTGTACTATTTGAAGAGTTTGGTGCTCGACAAAGGACAACTTTACGGCTTCGTGTTTTAATTTCCTTTTCGGAGCGAATGAGTGAACAACGGCTTGTTGAAATCTTTTTTTTTTTCTTTTTTTGAGAAAGAGGATTAGGTTCATTGTAAACCTTTTGTGGATAACCAACTAGCTGGACGGTTACAACTCTCACTGACATTCACAGTTTATTTTCAAACCCTTTGATGGGTCGAGTCCTTCTGAGATTCCGATGCTGTGATCGAGTATGGGGTCCTTGTCGCATTCATAATAAGCATCTGATTGCCACTAGAGTCTGATTGCCACTAGAGTCTGATTGCCACTAGAGGAGATATCACACCCCAGGCAGAACCTCGAGGGAGGAAACTTTGAGGTGTGCTCTGCTGTCAATAAAAACTTATCCCAAGACCCAAGGCACTTTGTAGCGAGCGAATCGCGCCATCACGTCGGCTCTAGGGTACGGTTGAGCAAGGCGCGCACCATTCTCGCGACAAAACACAACGCTGCAGCATCAGCGCGTTCATAATGTCCAGAGTCTGCGAAAAGAAATAATAATTTTGCCCAGCGTATTACATACGTGCCCTATTTCTGATCTTTTCACCAATCCAACCAATGGCTAAAAATAGAAACACTAACATGCAAGCAGGGACGACGACGACCAAGCAAGGCTTCCGCCCCCAGCCCCAGCCGGGCCGTCTTTCATGCAGCCTGACGTAGGTGATTTTTGGAGGAGGGGCGTTGGGCTGAGAAGGCACATCATATCAAGGGTTTCAAGGGAATGAGGGGTAAACCGGATGCTGAAAGAGGGGAAGCAGTGACGTTGACGGTTGATATGGCCGGGAGCCCTACGAGCTTCTGTGCTATTCAATGTACTGCTACAAGGTCTAGACATGTTTCTGATCAACAAACTAGTTGATTTACCTAGCTGTGTAGTTAGTTATTGCCTGGCCCGCCACAGGCTTGAGGCAGACTGCTGGCATTTCTTCTTGGCCCTGCGTGTTCCACGGAAGCTCCTGTTGGAAAGAAGACTGAAAGGTTCCGTTTTCTCGCAGTATTACTAGTGTGTGAGGACGACTGAAAACCCGATCCGGCAATTTACGCTATTTATAGGGAATTTGTACATTATTTCCCGTTTCAGCCCAGGCCCAGCTTCAATTGCCGTCTGGTCTAGCGCCCGGTTCATCGACTCTGTCGATGCTTACACCAGATGAACCAAGATCCATGGTGCACGCTCATTTTCCGACTCGTCGTAAATATTGTGCATCGCATTTAGACTGAGGCTTTGTGACAAGTTGGTATATTCTAGGCATAGAAGAGCAACCAAGTCACTCATTCTTCAATGACGACTCGTCGACAATGATTAAGCGCGACTCAAGGCTCGACAGACCACTTGCCTGCACAAACTTGACAGCCGTCATCCATGTGTGCGGCAAGTCCTCAGCACCTGCAAGTTCTAACCGTAGAATCGCTTCGTGCCAGCGGCCACCAACAAGTCTCCGTTCCCATTGGCAGCTTGAATACCTAGCGCGGGTTGTTAGTATCCGGCGCCTCGTTCCCATGTTCTGTACAACTTCTTACCGGCGCAGCTCTGGTCAGGCCGGGTGCAGTGATCAATGGTCCACAGCACAGCACTGGCAACGTCGCGGCTTATCATGGCGTCAGTCCATGTGGGAGACTTGATCCTCCAAGTCGTGGTGCGGGATTGCGGCTCTTACCAGTACGACGAGGCGCCGTGCAGGAACCGAGCCTGCCCGAGGATAGTGGCGTCGCCCGCGTAGCAGAAATGGGAGATTTCACGGTCAATCCTGCAATCTTGGGTACCGAGGTTGTTGAGATAGTGAAAACAGGCGATTATGCCATTGACATTGGTGTAGCGCGCATCCTCGGGTCCGCAGACGGGGTCGTACAAGGCAGACAGGGTGTCGTCCGCGCTCGCTGTTTTCTCATGTCAGCGGCTGCAGAATAAAACACCGGCGCTGCGAATTTCTTTCTGTGATGCCTTTCCGGTACCAAGACGGAGAGTCACTTACGAAGTTTGGGGACAGGTAACTGATACAGCTCAGCAGACGTGAGGCCGAGTTCCTCGAGAGAGGGCAGGCCGGGACCCGGGATGACCTCCGGGTACTGCTCGCCGGCTGGGGCGGCCAGGACAAGAGAGAGACTGAGGGCGAGAAAAGCAAGCATTTTTATTTGAGAATTAGATGGCGTTTTGAATGCGGTGGCTTTCGTGGTTAAATGGACGAAAGAGTGCTGTTTCATACACGATATCGCTGCCTTTTTATACTCGGGTCAATGACTTTTGTACGAGCCGAATCAGGCTACGAAATCGAGCAGGACTTATCAGAGCTCGAATGCAGTGATATCCGACCATTCAATTCAATATGCTTCTTGAAACACCTTGTTCTCGACTGACATCGACCCGCGCAGCCGTGGTAGCATTACATATAAGGCTCTCAGGCGGCACAACCGCAAAGAGGGCAGGCGTCAGAATACCTGGGTGCTTCACCAGCCTGAAGATATATTACCGAATACTTGATCGCTTGCCTCTAATGCAAGCGCGATGAGAAGTACTGAGCTCTCACTTGCCATGTCCAGTAGGTGCGGCTTACAGCCTGAATATAGATTACTTGTGCATTACTCCCAAGACGAGGGGCGAGCTGCCTTGCATTCCAAGCCGGCGAGTGCTGTTCGAAGATGCACCTTCTGAGAACACTGCAACGTTGCATACATGACCTTTTGAATAAGCTTGTAAAATCTGTATGCGTGTCTGAGTCAAGGACTCGCAGGTATTCGGGCAATGTTGATGCATGGCGTTGAGTCTTTGCTCTGGAACTATCCGCGTTTTTGGGGCCTGTTTGGGTGGGCAGACTACCCCCGCAGGCAGGCAGTTTCAATAGTTCCCAAGACAAGAGTCCGACCATAGCTGAATCATCAGTTGTTGTAAAAATTGACCCTTGATAGACAGGATAGTGGTGCTTCTGATTCTACCTTACAAAGGCTCAGTGCCATTGCTTGCGTTGGGAAAGATGAGCGCCGCCGGCGGTAAATGATGCCGCTGCCGAGTTTTCCCCATCTTTCTGCAAAGTCAACTCCCAGCGGAAAATTTCGAAATGTGTCTGCCCGTCTTCTTCTGCACCTCATTTCGCTAGTTTCCGTGGCCTGGGCCGCAGCTATGCGTCACCCCGAAGTCGTGCCTGGACTGGGGGCTTCCTAACCTCGAGTCTTTGGGTCTCACTTCTGAGCAGCTATATAAATTGCCGTCACCTCTGCCTCATGCATTCTGTACGAATCTGCTAACCGTCCGTGTGAAGAAAAAAACAGTCAGCTCCAAGAGTACATTAGGCCCGAGCTTCAACCGTACCCGTGGTCCCGACGACAAGGCTTACACCAACGTGAATGACCTCATTGCGCGCTACTATTACCTGAACGACCTTATCGAACAGCCTTGCGTGGCGCCGAGCGGCCGAAGAAATGTCCACTTTTTGCTGTGTGGCTAGCGAGGGCAAGTTCCGAGATGAGATAATAATTTGGCTTCCTTTCTTATCGAACAGGCAGAGAAAGGAAAGAAAATTGGGCGATTTCCACAGCTAAAATACAGGGCCATCACTGATCGGTTAGAAGAACCGCGGCTATCTGACCTGCCAAAACTTTGCAAATTTCTCGCCAGGACAGCAAGTAGTACAAAGTTTCACAGGCTATAGACAACACATGAGGCGGGGGACAATGGAGGACGGATTTACGTTGGACCTGCCTAATACGGGCAGTGTAACTGGTTGATTGGCTCCGGTTGTGTGGTGATGGCTGTGAATGGATCGTTGGCTGCCACGCGGGAGAATCCCGCATCGTCGATGCAAAAACGACTATTAATCGTCTTTTCGGGAATGGTTGTGCAGCAAGCCTGTTACTTGGGAACACAAAGAGAACAACTCGCCGCAATGCTGATCCGGATACGGCAGAGAGGAGCGATAGCGACAGTGCTATCTAGAATGGGTAGTTGGCAATACGACGCTTGGATGGAACCGCCTCGCTTGGATGGAACCGAGGAGATAAACTGGAGACGAAGAGGAGTATCGCTGTTGATATTCTGCGATACGTATCACTTATCTTGCTGTTGGACCTTTGCTGCTGGACTCTTGCCATTGGAACATGCCGTTGCTGTTGGACTCTTGGCTCGGTATTATAAATTTGGTCTAGATTTCCGGCTCGGGCGTTTCTATTGTCGTATTGGATTATTTTTAGACACAGGGCTGCCCCAGTATTTGTTTATTGTGCTTGACAAGATTGCCGCGGATCCTAGTGTAATGCATGCTAGAACAAAGCTAGAATGGAGGTTGCCGTGTTGCTTGAAATAGTTGCCATAGGGGCAGGGTCATTGACAATACCACGTCTCACCTCCAGTTAGATTCTCAGGTTTTGCCATCAGTCATCACCAAGGCTTTGGGGTATCCTGCAAGTCACTTGTGTTGATCGGATATTATGTGGCGTAACCACAAGGCTGGACAAGACTAATAATAATAACATGGTAATATCGGTAGTAAGATGACCTGTCTTGGAGGCCAAGACGCGGGTACCGGTACAAGATAAATAATGCCTGTCAGTCCCACGCCCACACTGCCATGCCAATGCGCCGACTCACTGGAACCAAGTCTGGATGGACCGATTGCCAAGGCTTTCGTTAGCGGCCAGAACGCCTGGAGCCCGAGGTCCAGAAACAATCGCAACCCTGTTTCAGTCGCTGGTGGGTGGTCAGTGGTGACGTTGGTGTCGCCAGTTGGAGTTTCCTCCTTGGCACCGTGCGGGAAGCGAGCGGCGACTCTGATGGGCATCCTCCACTACTTAGGGCAAGAAGCACAACATGATGAATGACACTAACAAGAGGTGAAAAGTCGAGATACTTTAGCCACGGCGCGTGCCGCCCAAAAACACAAGCCACACCGGCTTGTGCTGAAACCTTGGCTGCGCCGGGGCAGAAGCGTTCTGGCCAGGAGATGGCGCCGCGCAGGGCTAGACTTGATACTGGGCCCCCTCCCGTGTTTTTGAGTGAGCGCATCAGAGGGCCTTCTGCCTTGTATGAAGTTGTATCCGTACTACTTGATCATTTGTGGCTGCGAGAGATTGACTCAGGAAGCACGGCAAGGGGCGGATAGATCCCTGGGCCCGTCCGACTCGCACAAGCTGTCATGCACCAACACTGAACCGCAACCGCTGGACCGGGGGATGGGCAAATGCTGTTGCGACATGGTGATTCGTAATGGAATAAGGCGCGCGACAAATGAATCCGGCGGTTGTGCTAATTTTAAAGTCGGCCCAGGTTGTGTTCTGACCTGCAGCCTCTGGGAAAGGTAGGCTGGCGGTGGCGGGTACGTGATCGGTACTTGTTGGGCCTTGCCGAGCATGACGGCAGGGCATTGATCAATTTATCCAATAACTAGGTACAAAGTAAAAAGTTGGCAGATTGATGATCAAGAAGTCCAAGTCAATACTCCGTACTGGTGCAGAGTAGCAATAGTTGCCTGTAACTAGCTCCTACGTTGATAGGGGTGTAAGGAAGTCAAAAATAGGTACCAAGGCAATTGGCACCAGCCTCAACCATCATGGCAGCGACAGGCAGCGCCACAGATTATTGTGGCCAAGTACCTACAGGTAGCCTTCTGTCTGGTGTGCCTGCGGCCTGGAATTGCTTGTCGCAATGTGATTTTATCTTATTTCATTATTTTAGCTTATTTAGGGGTGGATTTTAGCGCTCGAACCAGCGCTCGCCCGTTCCAGGACGCAATACGCAAGTATTTAAGTATTTGCTCATACTTACCTACCACTGACCAGAGGTACCTACCTAGGTATTGGTGCGTTTATCTGCTGTCACTGGTGACTGCCACTGCGCCATCTGTAGGTAACTGTTTTTACACTTTCTTCGTGCCAGCCTGCCATCTTCTTTCGCAAAACCAGCCGGGCCGCCTATTTAGCAAGACCTTTTGAAAAAAAAAAAAGAAAGAAAGTAGACACCACAGACGAGTAGGTTCATGTTGATGTACAGAAAGTTGGGTAGCTAACTGTATCGGTACAAGTTGGCCGCCAAGCTTGTCTACCACTAGCAAGAGGTACCTACGGCCCTACCAATCTACCTAAATTTACAGTGCTGACCTTTTTCCCTTTGTTACATGTTCCTCGCATCCTTCGCTGCAGAGCACTGCCTCCTGCCTCCTGCCTCCTGCCTTGCCCTCCAACCTGCATATCCTCATCATTCCTCGCCACGGCCAACCCCCCAAGCGCCCGCGATTCCCTCACCAACGCATACGTCGCTCTTCCACACATCGCGCTCTCGTCGCCCTAAAGCCATTCTTTTTCTCGCCCGACATAATCTTTGACGTACTGCTCGCTTCTCGATTCTCGCTTCTCGCTACACGGCCGCCGCCCATCAACGTTGGACTGCCAAGGCAAACCTCTCTACTCATCAGCCCCAGCGACGACTCGACCAAGACTCGACGACGAGCGCATTTTGCCACTTTTTTATTTTACCCTCCAGAATCTTGCTACAATTGCACCATTCATCCGCAGTGCCACTCGCCGTCGCATCCGCTCACGCCGTGCCAGAGTCGGCCTCATCCATTTGAGGAGCGCTGATCCACCACGACGCTTCTGGCGTCCTTCCGCATCGAGTGACAGCTTCTCAACCACTCCCTCTTCTCCGTCGCTCCTCTCCGAAATAGTAATACAATGGCCTCTGCTACCCCAACTTCCAAGCAGTCCGGCTCACAGACATCGCCGTCTTTCCAGCCCTCCTCGCCCCCCAACAAACGCGATCTCAAATCGTGGTGGAAAGGCTTCATTCTCCCCTCCAAAAATCAGGACCAGCATGGTACGAATCTACACATCCGATCTCCCTCGCCCTCAAAGCCCCCCTCGCCCACGGATCGTAATTTGAGCTACCTAGCCGCTGTCGTCAACGGTTGGCGCTCTGCTTTCCACCTTCCGTCCGCCTGCGACGCAGCCAAGCCCTCTGTGTTGCGTCTACCTGTCTCCAGGGTGTCCCTGGTTGTCTAGCTGTTTTGCCAACCATCGCATATCTGTGTCGCTTGGCAGCCCTTGACAGAATGCACTCTCCTCCGCTAGCTTGGGCCGTCGCGCGCCATCACAACCATCGTCTTTTGTTCATCGCTGCGCCGTTACTGACTCCTTTGCAGAAACTCGAGCCCCGGGCATCTTTGGTGTGCCGCTGCGACAAAGCATAACCTACGCCAACGTTGCCATCTCTCTCATCGACGAGAATGGCCAGAGTTACATTTATGGCTATGTCCCCATTGTCGTCGCCAAATGTGGCGTCTTTTTGAAAGAAAAGGGTACGTTTTGCCATGTCCCGCTCTCTCGCCCTTGAGCTTGCTAATATTTTTCCTCTAGCCACTGGCGTCGAAGGCATCTTCCGCCTCAGCGGATCTGAAAAGCGCATAAAAGAGCTCAAGAGCATCTTCGACTCGCCTAATCGATACGGCAAGGGTCTTGTCTGGGATGGTTATACAGTGCATGACGCAGCCAATGTTCTCCGTCGATACCTCAACGACTTGCCCGAGCCTGTTGTTCCTCTAGACTTGTACGAAAGGTTCCGCGATCCTCTGCGCGGCGCAACCAAGCAAGTCGCCGGCGACGCCGAGGGTCCCCAGTTCGTTCCCGATTTCGACGAAAAAGCTGCCATCGCCACATATCAACGTCTCATTACTGAGCTTCCTCCACTCAACCGTCAGCTTCTTCTTTACATCCTCGATTTGCTAGCAGTCTTTGCTGCCAAGTCGGAAGAAAATCGCATGACTTCACAGAATCTTGCTGCCATTTTTCAGCCTGGTATGCTGTCGCACCCCCAGCATGCCATGGCTCCAGAGGAGTATCGACTTAACCAATGCGTCATCATCTTTCTCATCGAGAACCAGGATCACTTCTTAATCGGCATGCAAGGCACTGCCGCTGACGAAAATACAGTCAAAGAAGTGCAGTCTGGTACGCCCAAAGGACCGCTTACCCCCAGCACAGTAAAACCTACGCAAATGAATCGCACTGCGTCCAACGCCAGCGCTGGCGCTGAAAGCGTGCGGCGAGATGGAAAGCTCCGACGAAACCGCTCTGTTTCGTCCAAGAACTCCAAAAATGGAGATCCCGCTACGCCTGTTACTCCAGCCGCCGCCGCCGCCTCTCCTTCGGGCGGTCTTAGTAGGAGCAATACCGTCCCATCCAAGAAGTCCCCTGCTGTCAGCGGCAGAAAATTCGCCAAAGTTGATAAAGACTCTGCTGGCTCCGTCCAGCCGCTGACTCCAGTGCGACTCTCAGAGGCACCCATGGCATCTGGACCTTCTACGCCCATTGCTGCGCCCGATTCCACCAATAAGGCTTTGTCGGGAAATAGCCAAGACCGCCTCCTGGAGAACTCACCCGATGCTCCCCCACCGGTCAAGGAGACCAAGGAACGCAGTGTATCAAACCTTTTCCAAAGGACGTCTACGGAAGGAGGCGACAAGCGACAGCCCAATAAGCTGCGAAAAAAAAGAGCGCCCGGTGCAGTGAACCTGAGCGCTCACAGCTCGAGCAACTCTCTTCCTCATTCCAACGTTGCGTCGCCCAATAACGAGCTGTCTAACCCTCTTGACAACGTACCGCCCTTGTCTGAAACAGTCGCGACGCCAATTGCTACCGAAAAGATCGAGGCCACTTCATCGCCAGCTGTCCAGCCAGTGCAACCCACAATAAGTACCGTTCCAGCACTCTGGCCAGACGAGCCGAAGCCAACCGACAACGCTGTTACGGAATCGACAGCGTCACCTGTCGATTCTGCAAACGGTCTCTCAGATCCCGACCACGCCGCGGACGATCGTGCAGTGGGGATTCTTCATAGTCCGGGAAAAGACAGGAAGAAAAGGTGGCTATCGCTAGGTACCAAAAAGGATGATGGCAACGGTGAAGGCTTCCCTCAGCCGAATATAGGACTCTATCAGAATACGGAGATGAGCACAACCTCCTTCGCCAGCTCAAGCAAAGCGCGCAAGAGTTTTCAGGCGGACGGTTCAGAAGCTGCCTTTGCCGAGTCGTACGACAGCAAAGATGGCGACGCTAAGGGCCCCATCGGCTGGATCAAAAATAAATACCGCGAGGCCAAAGAAAATGCTGACCACAAGCGTAACAAGTCACCTCCACCGGCAGTGGGTGAGCGCCACGGCATCAGCGCGGCTATCCTAGGCCGTGGGAAGAGCCTTGACATTAAGCGCGACGAATCGGCAGGCGAACCACCTAAGCCGGAGACGCCACCCAAGAAGGGGGAAGCCCCGACCGCTCAGCACCCTGCCGTCGCCATCGCCACACATGTCCCGAACGCGGCCCCCGAATCGACCGCCCATACTGCTAATGAGCAAGCTCACCAACCCGTCGATACTATCAAGGAGGAGCCCGCCGCAGAAACTGCTGCAAGTCTGAACCTGGTCAAGTCAGCTGAAGTCCCAGCTACGGATTTGGCTTCCAAGGAGCTTCAGATGGTTCCAGTCGAAGAGCAGCTACCCGTAGCCGAACCTACTCCCGCTGCGCACTCAGAGCCTGTTGTGGAAACTGAAACCAAGGCTGCCGAACCCAAGGCCGCTGAGCTCCAGCATCCTCAGTCGCCAGTAGCCGCAATCGAAGATGCGGCTTCTGTTCCCATCGAAGCAACAAGTAAAACCGAATAAATCTTGGTGCTTCCGAGTAGAACGGCTACTTGATCAATCGGTGATGATATAACGAACGATTATACCCAGCCAGAGAGATGCTACGGTGTCCGATGCCTCGTGATGCAAGGCACACCGTCACACCTCTTGGCTAGTTGAATGTATCTTTTTTTTGTCTTGCAGAAGTTTGTTACGCCTCCTGATACGAGCCTTGTTTATTGTCTTGCTTTTTCATCCTCATTATTCCTTCTTACTCTGAGCGAGTCGATCAATTGGTTATTCATGATGTTTCGTCTTTTCCTCGATTTTCGCTTGCGCGTAGGTTTCGACGTGGCGAAGTCCAGCGCTCGACTGAATCTAGGGAAAAGAGACACTGGGAGAATGGTCTGCGATTAATGAAAGTGTATGCCTGGGGCTGGCGAATGAAAAAGGAATCTTCATGATTTCGGTGTTGTTTTTGTGAAGTTACTGGATGGAAAGCTATTTGAAAGAGGCGGGACAGACAGGAGGCTTGACTGCTGCTTCATGGTCTTTCTTTTTTATATACGGAGGTCTCTGCTGGAAATATATGTCTGATCTTGAAGAATCTTGTTTTTCGATGGGTGGTGACCAGACGGGGATAGAGGCCATTGATTGACAGTGCGGACTGGTTCGTGTTCTCGGCTGAGGCGAGGTCGGGAGTATAGGAGACACAAACACCCGTTTTTAATCGACTTACTTTCGATTTCATCTCTGAACGTGATTGAGTGATTTTAATATACGTCTGTTTTATGATGGCTAGCTGACAAAAGGCCGAGTTCTGCTGGAGAGACTCCTTGCAGGATCGTGGTCACTAGTTAAAGCCCGGCTTCTCGCCGGCTTCTTAGACCGGCTTCTTGACCGGATCAATACTTTTCCGGCTACTAAAGCACCCGAGTACATCCGAATGGCGACTTTCATCGGAGCACGTGACTGAATTTTGCGGAGGCCTAAATTTACAATAAGCGCCCGTTGATTGGTCAGAGCAGTCAAATAGCACAAGCCTGGGGGCGTAATAGCCGAGGGAAGCCAGCAATCCATCTTCTCACACCTCCCGCCGTCATAGAAGTAACTTTCCCGACGAGACATCATACCAATCGCGCTGAACGCCAATTCAATTTCTCTGTACATGCTCTACCAACTTGGCTGGCCACAATCATCGTAGCCGATCTCCTCGCGTCTACCTTTTTCACTTCTTCCTCTCATTCGCTTCACAAAAAAAAAAATACACAAGATGGCAGCTCTCCGCCACTCGACGCGAGTCCTCGGCACGGCTAGGACGGCGGCCCTCCGTCCCAGCGTTGCCTTTTCACGCTCCATGGCCTCTGTCAGCGAGGTCGAGGAACAGAAACCTCGCTTGAAGACATTCCAGATTTACCGCTGGAACCCCGACACACCCACCGAGAAGCCGCGTCTACAGAGCTACACCATTGACCTTAACAAGACGGGCCCCATGATGCTCGACGCCATCATTCGCATCAAGAACGAGCTCGACCCCACTCTGACGTTCCGCAGAAGTTGTCGCGAGGGTATCTGCGGCTCCTGCGCCATGAACATCAACGGCCAAAACACCCTGGCCTGCCTGTGTATGAATGCCCATTCCATTACGTGCGGAAATCGATGGCTTGAGCAATAAGGACGATGCTTGAGCCAGTGGATGGTGGAATTGAGAGGAAGGTTTTCTAACAATTGATGATAGGCCGAATCCCCGCTGAATCGTCTGCCGACGTAAAGATTTACCCTCTCCCTCACACCTACGTCGTCAAGGACCTTGTCCCTGACCTGACGCATTTTTACAAGCAATACAAGTCGATCAAACCTTACCTGCAGCGCGACACTCCTGCTCCCGACGTACGTTTTCCCCTTCTCGGCAGCGAGCGCTTTGGAAATTAAACTCAACTAACATGTGATACAGGGCAAGGAGTACCGCCAGAGCAAGGAGGACCGTAAGAAGCTGGACGGTCTGTACGAGTGCATTCTCTGCGCCTGCTGCTCGACGTCATGCCCTTCATACTGGTGGAACTCGGAGGAGTACCTGGGCCCTGCCATTCTTCTCCAGTCGTACCGCTGGCTCGCTGACTCGCGCGACGAGCGCACCGCCGAGCGCCAGGCCAACCTCGAGAACAACATGAGTCTGTACCGATGCCACACCATTCTCAACTGCACAAAAGCCTGTCCCAAGGGTCTCAACCCCGGCAAGGCCATTGCCGAGATCAAGAAGCAAATGGCTCTCGGCTCGTAATCGAGAGGTATTTTGATTGGTGATGAGAAGGCAAAGGGCGACGCTGTGATGTGACAATACTGTCATCCCCATAATTGCTATTTCAGAGAGCGAGGGTTTTTTTCTTAGATCAATTCTGTATTTTAACGGGAAAACTGGTGGGTGTGGGCACTCGAATAAGGAGTCTCGTCTTGTTTTTTCCTTTTGTCATGTAAAGAACATGCATTCCGACAAAGTTGCCACAATACAAAATTCATAAAGATATTATTATACTGGCAACCCTCGCGGTGATGGATTAACAATTGAAGTCGCTTTCTTTGCTCTGGCAAACTGCGATAGGGGCGCTGGGGTAAGGAAGATCTGGGGCAAGATAACAGCGCGGCCCAAGCACCCTGCGAGATCCACTTAAATAATCGAGCACGCATAAGGTTATAGCTTGCTCGTGGCTTCATGGACGGGCCGATGGCTTATACCAAATTTTGACATGGCTGATGCCTGTTTTGCGCCAACGTGCAGCTATTAACGAGTTTCTAAACTCTGATGATGGCAAAATTTTACAGAAACTTAAAAAATATGAGCAGATTATAATGACAAGTGAATATATAAAGATGGACATGTGCTCAAATGCTGCTCCTGATCAAGTTTTTATCGACTGGTATAAACACAACCTCTCGGTCAACTTTCGTCTTCTTTCTACCATTTTTTTTTTTTTTTACTTTATTTCCTCTGAATTCTTCAGTACGAGACTCTGCAACGAGTTTGAGTTAATCACCATGTCCTCCTTGGAGTGCATAGAGGAATATACCGCCGGGATGGGTTGGCCGGTCAAGATGGCCTGTACGTGAATACAACCACCTCTGAATGAATAAGGCGAGAACCGGGGAGGTGAGACGATTTTTGCTAACTTTGCAACTTCTTGGTGCAGTCCTCTTTATCTTCATCTTCTTCACGGCCATGCTGCCGCACCTCCACCCCAGCAAACTTGCCAGGGAGATCAACGCCACGGAATGTAAGTTTCCAACGAACCCCCTACCCGCCCCGATTTCTCCAGACCTGGAAAGGGACAAAAAAAATTTTCCCATCTTCTTTCCCTCCTTCCTCAGGATACAGAAGACTAACCTGAACCCTGTTTTTCTTGTGTCGTCTAGTCAAACTTTGGATATATTTGCTCGCCATCATCTGGCTCCATCTTTTCGTCACGGCCGTAGTGAGCAGTTTCATGCAGACGGAGGCGGATTGTTTGCGCTACGTGATTCACGGCGTGGGCGTGTTGATGATTCTGAGCATGGCCTCGTGGGTGGTACTGCACTGAATCGGGTGTAGAGAGGGAAGGGACACGCACCGAGACGTGTCGTCGCGCACGCATAGCAGGCAGCGCATCACCAACTGCTGTTCAATGTGCATACTAAGAAATCATGCGCCTCAGACGACACTAGGAGCATCGTGAAAAATGCCCGTATCCCAGACCACAATGTGCCCAGCACGACGCCAATCCTCATGAAACAACCCATTGAAGCCCCTCCATACAGGTCGCAGCCTCAGACCCGTTGCCTTGCCTTCCTCCGTCGTGGTGAGGAATTCTTCCAGGGACTTTTCTACGCCTTCAAACCCGATGATGTACCGCGGCGGGTTCAACAGACCCGGCACCGCCTCTGGGCTACGGCCGCCGGGCACAGAGGCTGGCGGCGGCGCGGGTGTGGCTGAAAATAGTTCGCGGCTCAGAAAACCTACCGGATCGTCGTAGAAGCGGTCCGCCTCGTCGCGGTATGTATCCCTCTCGACGGTATCGGGGCTGGTGTGCAGCGGCGGATCACACGTGAGCGCGTATGCGTGCATGTCTGGGTACACAAGGTGCGAGCGCCACGGTGTGGAATGGCACGGCATCAGAAAGAGGGCAAATAGCTCCTTGTTGTGGTTTGGCTGCAACGGTTTGGACGAGGTGGCATGAATGCGCTCAAAGTCTCGGCGGAGAAACGAGAGCACCTGAATGGGCGCGCCTTGGTGAAAGTAGGAGAGGTAGCCTGACAGTAAGCCATTGAGAGCGAGACCGGCCATGAGGTACCCCTTGTGGCGGACCTGGCGCTTAGAGGCTGTCACTTTGCCCGCTGCCTGTTTGGGTGCAGACGTAAAGAATGATGCGACACGAGGAGCCGCTAGGACGGAAAAGGTGGAAAGAAGAGGGTAGATGAAGCGGACTTCCTTGTGCGAGATGAGAGACAGCGTCGTGACCATAACAATGACGGCAGCGGCCAGAGCGCGTTGCGTGTTTTCGAGCTCGGCGTTGCCGTTAGTCTGCGGTCGAATGAGCGCGGGCAAAACAAAAGGCAAGATCGTGGTGCAGAGCAGCGGGATGCCTTGCAGTATATAGTAATGCCAAGGGTTCTGACCATAGAACACCGCCAGTGACTTGTTAATGTTAAAATTAAGCCAGTTGTGCGCTGGCAAAGTCCAGAAACCAAAGTAGGCCCGATCGGCGAGCAAAGAGAGACCCAGGACGAAAGAGCCGCATATAGCTGCCTCGCGTACAAGTACCGCAATGGTGGACATTCTTAGGGGCGAGGACCCGCGAAAGGACAAGCGCGTCACTGTGAGGCCGGCAATTGTGATCCATATCAGCACATTGGTCGGTCGTAGCACAATGGCCAACGCGGCCAGACATAGACAGACGCGGAGGCGGCCGACGGCACCACTCTTATTGAGGGGATCTGCAGGCTTTGGGTTCTCTTTCATCGATGTCGAAGCGCCAAGAAGTGGCCAGGGCCAGTAGCTGAGCGCCATGGTGGTGAGGGTAGCTTCGAGTGAATTGGAAAAAGTACGCGACGCGCAGTACCATTGCCATGGACTGACGAGCTGCAGCATGAGCTGAGAAACGTGAGCTTCAATCTTGGCAATCATCATTGCTTTCGGCTTACTGCTACATTGGCATCAAGAGTGTCTTGGCCATAAATGTTGGAAGCGAGCTTGAAGGTATACCAGTCGCCCAGTGCAGCGATCAAGCCCTGCAGGACCGCCGGCGCTGCAACGAGCATGCTAGAGCGCAAGGCGATGGGAAAGCCGAGTGGTTCAAGGAGACGCGCTGCATGGTCAACGATAAAATAGGGAATGGCAAAGAGCATGGGGTGCAGCGAGGAGCGCAGTTGATAGTGCCATTCCTGGATAAAGGTCAGTCTAGGAATTAGAGCTTGTCAAAGGACATTCGCATACCCAAGTGAGCCACGAACCGCTTGAGGAGCCAAAAGCGAGGTTCCATGCCGGCTCTAGCGATTGAAAGTACTCGTCCGGTTGGAAGAAGGTGGCGATGCTGAGCGCGTTGACGAGGCGGACGAGGAGGACATCGGTAAAGGGGATGCGAAACTTTCGCACAGGACGTGTGGAAGCCATAGTGTGTGGTGGGTAGTGCAGTCGATCTTAGGAGCAAAACATTGGCATCGCCATGCAATGCAAGCAATGCATGTAGAGAAAGGCGCGGGCTGTTTAAGTGACAGGCTAAGGCGAAAGTGCTGCCACGTCAATGACGGGGCAACGGCTTCTTGGCGGGTGACTTGCAAAAGAAATCGAAAGCCGGGGCGTTATGTCAGGCAATCACGAGAGAATCTACCATATGCGTGATACGTCTCACATGCGGGGGTTCCCGACGCAATATCAGCGGATAAATAGTGTTTGAAGCATCATGTCAAGGTTACTTTGCATCGACGGGAAAGGGGCGCGCATGGTGGGGCGCAGTTTCATCCGAGAGAGGCTAGAGGCGAGCGTTGCAGATGCGAATCGAGGCATGACGCGATCAACGCGATGATCGATATTGTAGAGTATAAATGACTTCAGTCGTTGCGAGATAGATGGCGAGGATTGTGAGGCCGGCTGCCTTGTATCTGGTGCCGCCGATGGGCCGCGGTATGGGGGCGAGAGCGGCAGCTGGCAGCAAACGCGACTCTGAAGTTTATCGGCAACATGGTTCCTTGGCAAAATCTGATCTCTACAACTCGAGTGCGACATATTTTTTACCCTCGCTTTCCGTGCGACTTGAATGCATCCGGCTCATTGCGGCGATGTGTTACAAAGTAGTCTCGAGACGGTCTTTGCTAAGCTGAGCAACATCGGGTGTCCTCGTTGCGCACAAATTGCATCTTTGCAAGACAGAGGCAAGCCGCAAGTCACACAAGAACGTAAGCATCGACATCACCGCCCACGACAAATCATGCAAGCGTAAGCCGCCTGTCATTACCTCGCTGGCAATTGGCTCTGGGCTGGTCTCGTGAGGGTCGCCTGACCGGCCGCCCCGGTCACCCCGGCCCCGGCCACCGGTTCGATACGTCGGCAGCGGGAGGCAAGCTGCAAAGGTGGATCAGAACAAGGCTCGCGGACCCGTCGTGGACATGATCATGTCGAGAACCCACGCCCTACTGCGCCGGTTGGCTTCGGCCTGTTGCGACTGGGTGGGTTGACGCCTGGTCAGGCCACCCGATGAGAGCTGCCAAGTGCTCTGGGGGGGGCGAAAACAGAGGCACACTCGTCAAAAACTTCAGCAGCACACGCTCTGTGTGTGTGGAGCAACATGTCCGACTAACTACCTAGCTAGTGGTGAAGCAGGACAGTCAGTTCAGAACCGACGACGGGGACGAGGCCCGAGAAAATTGCCAAACAAGGGAACTCGCTATCGATGCGAAACCATGCCTATGAGATTCAACGGCTTTGACATGGGATATAAAGACCAACAAGGTGGCCGTCAGATCCCAAAAGCCTACGAAACCAGATCCATGCAGCCCACGAAACAAGGTTGTCTGGGTCCCACGAATGTCGGCCTCGGCTCCCTGTTGGAACACAAAGAAACCAATGGAATCCACATCACGGCGCTCACACTTGCACTTAGGGGCATAGCGGCGGGCACAAAACTCGTACAACGCAGCCCACGAGGGCGAAACATGCAACAAGTGGTCCAGCAAATCGATGGGTACGGATGGGTATAACTACTGCCTGGCTTGCCGCCCACTCCGTAAGTTACCTTCGAGCTCTCTACATACAATTTTTTTTTTGCTTGCCGATGTCTGAATCTCCTCGACAGCTTCAACTTGGATCAGATCAATACAAACAGTCACAGGTGCGTTTGCTGCCAGTCGACGTCATTTTGGCGTCTCTCTTGTGCTGCGTGCCACCACACCCATTGCCCCTCCCCCACCATGACGGCGGTCGCTGGCTGCTGGTCTGGGACCAGCAATTTTTAAAGTTGTCCTCGTCGCTGCCGGTGCTTGCTTCATCTGTGGGCGGCGTGGCTATTGACACTTTTTGCACAAAAGACCAATCTTTTTTCTCCTGGTTCTAACAACGCAAATTTGTTGCCTGCTTATACTAATACGTACATACTTACATCATAGGCTCCTCAATCGCACATTCTACACCTTCAAGATGGCTGAGTCTCGCTTCCACGCCGCCTCTACCAAGGCTGCCATTGGTGCCGAGAATGAGTTCGCTGCCCACAATTACCACCCTCTCCCCGTTGTCTTTGCCAAGGCTCAGGGAATCAATGTTTGGGATCCCGAGGGCCGCGAATACATGGATTTCCTATCCGCGTACAGCGCCGTCAACCAAGGCCACTGCCACCCTGAGCTTGTCAAGGCTCTCACCGAGCAGGCTTCGCGCCTGACATTGAGTTCGCGCGCTTTCCACAACGACGTCTTCCCCAAGTGGGCCGAAAAAGTCCGCAAAGTCTTTGGCTACGACATGGTGCTGCCCATGAACACTGGCGCCGAAGCCACTGAAACGGCCGTCAAGGTTGCCCGCAAGTGGGCATACAAGGTCAAAGGCGTCGACAAGGGCAAGGCTCTCGTCTTTGCCGTTGCCGAAAACTTCCACGGTCGAACCGTAAGTTCTGCTCGACTCTGACAGCGAAAGGCTCGGAGTTTGCACTGACGTAGATAGATGGCTGCCGTTACTTTGTCGACCGACCCCGAGTCCAAGGACAACTATGGTCCTTATATTCCCAACATTGGTGCCACATCTCCCTCCACCGGCAAGGCCATCCGATACAACAATATTGCCGACATTGAAGAGGTCCTCAAGGACCACGGCAAAGACACTGCTGCCTTCATCATTGAGCCCATTCAAGGCGAGGCGGGCGTCATGGTTCCCGACGAGGACTACCTGGCCAAGGTGCAGGCGCTCTGCACCAAGCACAATGTCCTTCTCATTGCCGACGAAATCCAGACTGGTATTGGCCGCACCGGTAAGATGCTTTGCTCCGAGTGGGCCGGCGTCAAGCCCGACATGGTGACCCTCGGCAAGGCCATCTCAGGTGGCATGTATCCCGTCAGTGCCGTCCTCGCCAGCAAGGAGGTCATGATGGTCGTCGAGCCCGGCACTCACGGCTCCACCTACGGCGGCAACCCTCTTGGCTGCGCCGTATCCATTCGCGCCTTGGAGCTGATTGAAGAGGAGAACATGATTGAGAATGCTCAGCGCCTGGGTGAGATTTTCCGCCAGGGTCTCCTTGACCTCAAGTCGCCCATTCTCAAGACTGTCCGCGGCAAGGGTCTTCTCAATGCTTGCGTGATTGACGAGTCTGCGACCAACGGCCGCTCTGCCTGGGACCTGTGCATGTTGCTCAAGGAAAAAGGCCTGCTGGTACGTGGCACTTTTTCGGCTACGATTGTGACGCGGTACTAACATACACACAGGCCAAGCCCACACACGGCGATATCATTCGCTTTGCTCCCCCGATGGTCATCACGGAGGAAGAGCTACGCAGGGGCGTCAGCATCATTGCTGAGGCTCTCGAGGAGCTGGCCAATGCTCCGAAGGCTAATCACTAAACGACTACCACGGACGTATAGAATGAAGGACGATGCACGAGACGAATCCTGAATAAGCAAAGAGGCGAGAAAATGTTGGCGGACAAGACCGTCGGTGGATTGGGCTGCATTGAGAGCGCGAGGTCCCGGGAATTGAAACGGCAGAGCGACGTTTTTATGTGATTTGAGTCTTACCACAAGATACCCCAAGGATTGCCATGACCGTCACGAGGCAGCATAGGAATATGGGAATTGAGTTATGCGAATTGATTTCTTGATATTTTTAGTATCGGGCAAGTGCATGTTCCCAACTCATCATGGTGCGGTTGAGGTGGTCAACAAAGCATCTAGATTGGAAGGAGGCGGCCACATGCCAATGTCTGAGATTGCGTTGCATTGGTGCAGGTGGAGGGTGTCCGACTTCGGCAGCTTAGAATAGCAACGCCCATTGGTAATTGCTGCAAAGGCATGACTAGCAAGCAGATGGCCAGGATGATGGAAGCAGGGCGGTCAGACTCATATGCTGAGTCATGAGGTGTCGTGACGGTAGTGTTTGAGAAATAAAGTCGAATGGGGAGGAAGAAGAAAAGGGGACGCTCAAGTGGTCGCCGATGGCGGGTGCTGTACAAGCCCGATATTCTTTCAAGGTCGCATTTGAGTGGGAGTTAACAGTACGAAACAGTCTGCCAGCTGGTGCTTGCAGCTTGCCAGCGCGTGTGTCTTAATAAAGTACGGAGTATGCAGCGTCCAGCTGCGTGAGGTGGCACATTGTTCTATCAGATGTGAGAGATGGTGTGTATGGGTGGTCATACGGCACCGAGGCGCAACAGACGAGCCTGTCGGGACGGCGAGCGGGCAGCAAGTGGCTGCAGAAGGGGACCACACATGCCACACACACCAAAGGAAAACGGACTGCGTCGAGGATATGGTAGCGAGAATGGTTGAATGGATGCTTGTTGTGAAATACGGGGAAAGGGAAAGGGCAGCGCCACGAGGACCCCTTGGCTTGCATCCTGCATGCGCTCGGTACGGGGGCCTGCCCAACTGACCAACCGTTCGGAGAAGAAGACGAAAAAGCCGGGGGTCGTCGTGGGACAAACGGACCGCATCTGGGGAAATGAGACTTGTTCCGTATTTTAATTGTTGCTTTTTTTTTCTTTTACTGATGTGGCAGCGGCATGCAGGAGACGCAGTGAAAATGTACTCTGGTGTAAGACAAGGACAGAAGTTGGCATGGCACACAGCACAAGGTAACGTTGACTGGGAAAAGAAGGATGCTGGACATGCTGAGTACTGCAGAAACGTTTTTACATTTTGTTGGACCTACTTTAAGCATGTTTCTTTCTTTTTCCAGTTTGCATCTGGCGAGGCGAAGCAGCAAAGCCTGGGGTTCGTTGTGTGTATGACAAGATTTGCGGGGAAGGCTTCCGGTAGATGAGAAAACGGGGTAAGTTATCAGGCACCTTGTCCATATCCAGCCAAGTATGTATATAATAATGTATCTCTGCACGTACCCGGTGCTGTATTCAATAGCTAACCGTGACGGGCGCTTGGATAAATGTATGGCTATCTGCGGAGTCATTATACAACCTGCGTCATCTTTGGGTGTGGAAGTTGGGGTGGAGAGCAGTGGCTTGCGCCAGGACAGACAGTGTACAGACGATGGAGAGTGATGCCGGTTCCCGGAGATGCCTCGCAACTAGGTAGCCACGGCTGGCGCAGCAGGCACAGACGTGGCGACGTGTTTACCCAGTGGCTCGCAAGCTCGGTACCTAGGTAGAGGCTAACTAGGTAGGGGCATGTCATGAGCCAAGTCCCCCATCCATGGTGGAAGAGCCGGCGACTTGGTTGGCTGAAAGGACGGATGGGCGCTATGCACTGTGGTGGGTAGCGCGGACAGGTATCGTGGGCTTCGTTGGGAGGCTAACAAGAGAGAAGACAAGAGCCAAAAGTCACTAATCACATTGACTGCATGTACTCCGTACAGCGCTACCAGTACGCCTCGTAAACAAGAGAGTCACGGGAGTGAAGGGGGGGAGACCCTTGCTTCTCGACTTTGATATTCTGTTGTGCTGGCCTGGGGGATCGGACGGGATAAGAATAGATAACGCCCATCTTGATTAAGTCCCAATATCTTGCAGGAGGAAAAGGAATGATGAGGCGATAACGGAGCGTGCTAAGTTCTGATAGATTAGGGGTTCGCGCCATTCTCGATGGATAACAAGAGATGAGATAGCAGTGCGCCATCGGACTGATGCGCTTGGCTTATCGCTTCTTTGAGTCTTGATGCTGTTTATCAATAATATCAGGTAGGCCAAAGCTTTTAGCAGCCTTGCAGACTGCAGTGCCACGACTGCCGACATTCTCTGTGATCAAGGTGCCTACATTATTGAAAGTCCTGTAATAAACACAGTGTACGGAAGTACGGAGTATTGTTTTCAGTAACGCCACCAGTCATCTTCTCAGAATATAGACAAGTGGCGGCCGGGCGTTTTGGTCCTTGCAGCTGCGGCTTGTAGCGGCCAGGTACCTTTTCAGGGTTCGCCATTGCCACACGCGGGGCGACGTGATGCCGCTCAGTGGCTCTCACGTGTGCTCAGCGCACCACCAGAAACGACCCAGTTGGCCAGGCATCCACATTGCGTGCTGCTGTGACTGAGTGGTCCAACAGCCAGATACATGTAAGCTACTTGCCCGGTTGCAGTTGGAGGAGCATGCCCCCCCCCCCTTCCCTCCACAGCTACTGTACTCTGTATGGAGTGGGAAATGTACAACAAAAATGGCGCCAACAACGAGTCACCCACCCCCCAGACCCCCAAAACGACGGCATCACGAGCTCGTTACAAATGTGTCGTGACGGACCCAGCGCCCGCCCGCTCGTGTCAGGAAAGCAATGCACTAGAGAAAATCGAAGGTATTACTAGCACCATGTGTACCCATCAGGTTGGGCTTGTTTTGGTGCCATGGGTTCGCGTGTTTTGTACCATCATCTGCTGTACTTGCTGGCTGACATGTATCCCATCTGTATAGCCACTGTAATAAACTGGCAGCTGTTTGTCATCACGTCTTCCACCTTGTCCATCTTCTCTTTTCCACAACCAACATTCGCCTCTTTCTCGTCACTTCATCTCTGTTCCATCAATCTCAGTCTCGTCCACCCCCCTTTTCTCGACTTGCGTCTACTTACTTACTCTCCCGCAAACAAACTAATTCCATCTTCCACGCGCGCACACTCAACAATACCTATCCATACATCGCCCTCGTCATCCACACCACCATCAACACCACCACTCGCTCCCCTCACTACTTTAGCGCCGCGTCTCGATTCGGCAACTTGCCTTGTCGGTGACGCCTTGCCGTCGTCGTTTTGGCCCTGCGTCGCCTGCTGCTGCTCCGCCATCGCCCGCCTGTTTTCCCTTCTTGTTTGCGCTGTCGGCACAGTCACACCCTGTCAGCCAGCCGTAGCCCGTACAACGAACGCCGCCCATCGTCTCTTTTCCCGGGGCAACCTCATTTCTCGACCATTGTATCCTTCCTCTCGACAGCATCCTTCCGCTCCTAGCTCACCATTCACGCCCACCCCCCGTCCTGGCTACAAACCATCAGGGTAAGTCCTGCACACTGACGGTGGCGCCCATTGCTGCGCACCACGCGCCTCTCTCTCCCATCTCGCGCCGATTATACCTAGTCGGTCCCTTAGTTGCCCTACTACCTATTCCCGTCTCGCTTCGTCCATTCTTCTTCGACGCCCGCCCGCCGCGCTGTGTCATCTGCCTAGTCCCGAGTCTATGTTTCTCCTCTTGCGCTGAACAGCGCTGCCTCTTCTCGCCCTTTCATCAACATTCCAGCTCGCTTTCCGACGAGCCTCCGAGTCCTTGCGCGCCGTGTCAGTACTTACCGCCCAGTCTGCGCATCGCTGCTAGCTCGCCGGCACTTGTTCCCTCCCCAGGCATCCTTGCATCTCAACATTGCGCGCCTCGACTCTGCGTCTCTGCAGTCGGGCTTGGCTCTCCTCCTGTCGCTGCCTTGCGCATCTCGGTCGCCTCGCATCCCTCGCCCCAGGTTTCTGCCTTCACGCCCGTTCCCGTTTCCCGGTCCGTAGCTGCGGCTTCCCTGTCCCGTCACACCCTCCACCATGCACGCATACCTCAGTACCTCTCTCATCTCACCTTTTTGACTGGCTACTTGCCTTGGACAATGCACTCCAGCTAACTCGACCAAGCACGCACAGTACATCAGCCAGCCCAACTTATCCGACCCAACATACGCCCGCCGATGAACTCCCCTCTGGCTACCCACATCTTTCGATCCATCTAGACCCTCCGCACACTGCTCGACCTTATTGCCTGGCCCCGACTCCGCTCCCGTTCCGTCTATCTGACCTCGACATCCCATCTCCTTGTTACACAACGGCCTTCTGCGGAGCTTACATGACTATCTTGACCGCCGTCGACGTCTTTCGAATAGTATAGGCCCTCTAGTGGCTATCCTCGAGGCATTCCTTTCTTCCTGTCTCGATAAGCTTCACAGGACGTCATGACTAGCCGACAGGAAGGGGCCTCGTCCCACGGCTCTCGGCGGAGCAGCCGCCATGTTGGCAGCTTCATCATCGATAGGGAGATCGGCAAAGGCAGTTTTGCTCAAGTCTACATGGGATGGCACAAGGTAAGCACCCCGCCGTCGCGCCTGGTAGCTGAAACCCTTCACTGACAATCACTAGGAGTCCAAAGCCGCTGTCGCCATCAAATCCGTCGAGTTGGAGCGTCTCAACAAGAAACTACAGGAGAATCTTTACGGAGAGATTCAGATTCTCAAGACTCTCCGACACCCACACATCGTTGCCCTCCACGACTGCGTCGAATCTTCTACACACATTAACCTCATCATGGAATACTGCGAACTTGGTGACTTGTCCCTATTTATTAAGAAGAGAGACAAGCTCATTACGCACCCCGCTACCCACGACATGGCCCGCAAGTACCCTTCCGCCCCAAACTCGGGCTTGCACGAAGTCGTCATCCGCCACTTCCTCAAGCAGCTTTCCAGTGCACTCGAGTTCCTTCGCGCCAAAAACTACGTTCATCGAGATGTTAAACCCCAGAATCTCCTCTTATTGCCGTCTCAAGCATTTAGAGAGGAACGGGCGCTGCCCATCATGGAGGCCAGCCAGGATTCTCTCATTCCCATCTCAGGTCTCGCTTCTCTACCCATGCTAAAGCTTGCCGATTTTGGCTTTGCGCGAGTTTTGCCATCAACTTCTCTCGCCGATACTCTCTGTGGCTCGCCGCTATACATGGCCCCAGAAATTCTTCGCTACGAACGCTACGACGCCAAGGCGGACTTGTGGTCTGTTGGCACTGTGCTTTACGAGATGATCACCGGACGCCCGCCCTTCCGAGCTAGGAATCATGTTGAACTGCTCCGCAAGATAGAAGCTGCAGAGGATGTCATCAAATTTCCTAGAGAAGTCAGCGTCACTCCCGATCTCAAGGCTCTTGTTCGCGCTCTGCTGAAGCGAAGCCCCGTCGAGCGTTTGAGTTTCGAAAATTTCTTTGCCCACCATGTGGTTACTGGCGATATTCTTGGTCTAGTCGAGGATGACATTCCAAAACCACCCAAGCGGGAGCTAGAGACCATCCGCCAAGGAGAGGCTATGCCTCCATCGCCCCGCGTACAAATGGCTAGGCAGCTGAGCAGCGATCCTAAGAGCACACGCTCATCACCAAAGTCTCCCCGCAGCTCTCCGCGTTCATCGACTGTAGACAGCCCCGCTGATACAGGCCGAAGACGCCAAAGTCAGAATGTAGAGCGCCGTCTAAGCATCTCACCTCACAATAGCGGGCAGGGTCTTGGCATCCAAAGGCCTTCACCGCCGATTCAATCACATACTGCCCCTAATCATCCCAGATCAGCCGATCGGAGTGGACGCGAGCCGCAGCCTTCATCCCTGCGTGTAGCGCGACAGCCATCGGATGTGTCACTCACAGAGGAGGAAAAGGCCGCCCAAGACGTCATGTTTGAAAGGGATTACGTTGTCGTTGAACGTCGACACGTCGAGGTCAACGCTCTGGCCGATGAACTGGCTGCGAATGAGAAGCTGGGACAAAACAACTCTTTGGCAAAATCGAGTCAACTGCAGAGGAGGTACACTCAACAAGGCTCAGCTACATCCACCACGGGCGCCATTCCAACACCTCCCTCACGAACAGCTCTTGTAGCCCAAGGACGCGCAGGCCAAGATCGCCGTTCATCGTACGAAAAGGCGCTTTCTGCTAGTCCCGGATCTGCCTCGAGCGCCATTTCCAAGGCCATTCAAGACGCCAGCCTCCGTCTATTCGGATACAAAGTGAACACAATGCGTCAAAAGGGCCCGTCGCCGCCTCTTTACCAGCCGTTTCCTGCCTATCCCACCCCGACATCAGCTGGGCTTCTAGGTGACGGCAAGGGCTCTCAGGTGTCTGATGAGGACTCCAAGGCCGCGCAGGCTATCGAAGAATTTGCGACCAGGAGTGACTGCGTGTACGGATTTGCTGAAGTCAAGTACAAACAACTACTACCAATGGCTCCATCTATGGACTATGGTCTTGGCGGCGTCAGCCCTGATAAGGCCATCAGTGAAGAGGATGGTCTCACAGTTGATGCCACCGTGGCTCTCTCTGAGGAAGCCCTCGTTCTCTATGTCAAGTCTCTGACACTTCTTGCACGTGCTATGGATATTGCTAGTCTGTGGTGGTCTAAGAAAACCCGCGCTGAATCATCCGTTGTCTCTCAGACCCTTGTGCAACGAATCAATGCCGTCGTTCAGTGGGTCCGTCAACGGTTCAACGAAGTCTTGGAGAAGTCCGAGGTTGTACGCCTGAAGCTTTCCGAAGCACAAAAGCTGCTTCCCGAGGACCATCCCAGCAATCCTTCGCACCAAGACGAGGACTCGGTTGCATCATCTGCCGGCGGAGCAAAGCAGGTATACCTTACCCCAGGTATCAGCGCTGAAAAGCTCATGTACGACCGAGCACTCGAAATGAGCCGCGCCGCTGCCATTGACGAAGTGACAAACGAAAACTTGCCCGGCTGCGAGATCTCGTACCTGACTGCCATTCGCATGTTGGAAGCAGTCTTGGACAGTGACGATGAAGCTACGGCTCGCAAGATGTCTTCTGGCAAGGAGTTAGCCAGAGACGCTACCCAAGAAGGCAGTGACTTGGACTCGGAGGAAGCGGCCCATGTACGAAAAATGATTACAATGATTACAGGACGACTCAACATGGTGCGCAAGAAGCAGCAGATGATTGCAGAAGCAAATAACCAGGCGAAGCACGTCTCTGCCATGCGACGACTCAGCGGGGACGTGACTCCCCGGAGTGTGCCGTCATATGGCTCAACATGAATGCGGATGCTTCACATTCCAAAAGAAAAAAAAAGACATTTACAGAATGCCAATCGAAAATGTTGGCGTTTTCAATTGCATATACACGCGCAGCCAAGCTTCGCAGCTTGACTGCCATTTTTGAGTACTTTCTTGCCGACATGGGTATAATACTATATGGCGTTTCTATACGACTTTGATTTCGCCGCTGGGGATTGCTCGTTCATCCAGAGACGGACGATTACCCTTTTACTTTCTTTTTTAGCTTTTTACGCAAGTCGAGATTACACTCACTAGTTTGGCGTTTGGGGTCTTTGAAACTGTTGTTTATGTTGTATCTTGTTTCATTCTTCGAAAGAAATCTGGCAAAGCATTGTTCTTGCGATGGGGCGTTTATTTTTTGTTGTTGTCATTTTCTTTGACATTCTTTCTGCCCAGATTGTGTTTTTATAAATTAGCTACATTGTCGGATGAAAGAAACCTGTTACCCGAGTCTCTTTCTTTGGAGATTATGAATACACAGATGAATGAAATATACTGTACCTTGTCAGTGCCAATCATTGTGAAAACTTGTCTAAACAGAGACCAGGCAGATACAAATTGGCAACGAGGGGAAGAAGAAGAATTTGTTCTGAGCAAACTGGCAGCACCTTGGCTTCCACTCCAGCACGCAACCACTATGGACATGGACCTGCTCTTCACCGCGCAGCGGCTCGCCAAGATGCGCGCCGTCACCAAACTCCGACCGGCCTCTCCTACGCCGCGCATCTCCCTCCGTCAACGCACACCGCCGAGCGCATCGCCGCCGAGCAGGCCCGCATCCAGTGCGAAGCCGCCCTGCGCGCGCTCTACCCCGCGGGCCCGCTCAACGCGCGCATACGCGAAGCGCGCCGCATGCGGCGCGACCTCCATCGTCTCCACACACGGCAGTAGGCCGCGGACGCGTGCTGGGATCCGTCCGCCGACGGTGAGGAGGAGGGAGGGGAGGATTAGGGAGAGCGGGTTGGGGAGGTGTAGAAGGTGTAGGGAGAATGGGCTGAGGTGCTCGGTGACGGTGATGAGGAGGGGGAAGGGGTAAGGAGGGAGGAGAGGCGTGAGAGGTGCAGGAGGATGGGGGAGAGGTGTGAGCAGCAGGAGCAGGAGGAGGGGGGGGGAGGAAGGGGAGGGAAACGGGAGGGGAAGAAGAAGGTGATGGAGGTGGTTGGGTCGGTGGTGAGAG